>CM034148.1:131722736-131819227 GCA_019776745.2 Taxus chinensis
TGTTTGGGGGACGAAGGAATGAAGCAAGGAAGGAATAACGAGTTCCACTCACAGAGACAAGATATACAACCAGAAAAAAATAAGCAATGACTGGTTACAAAACTTGTAAGATGGAAACTTTCCTACATAAAACTTACAAAACATGAAGTTGTGGTGCTCCTGCAATGAAATGTTGATGAGGTTTAAGTAGAAAACTCCACGCAAGTAAAGGATGGTGGTGAGGAGTTAATTCGTGCATTCAACAACAATAAATGAAACATCAATGTACACATTAACATCTGCTTCACTGAAAGAACATGGCCTTTTATAATTTAATAAAATATTTGCATGTAAATATTTTTCTGTCCTCAAAAGTAGCGGATCACTTTGCAATAAGTGGCATATTAAATAGTAATAGGTGGGGTGATTAAGTGGCATGTATTGGTCCACCCCTATGAAAGACAAAATTTTTGACACCTCACATTCTAGCAGGTATGCACAGTGGGTTACGTGTCAGAATTTATTAGAAAGTAGATTTATTTGCAGAGAATTCTCAGGCGCATCTTTTGACTGGTTTTTAGGATTCCCAGGTGCCATATTGGGTGTGGTATAATCTCCCAAAGTTTGGATGCACCATGACTGGATCCCCTCCCTTAGTGTTGGTCAAATTTGATTGCTTTTGACATTTCAGTATGTTGAATTCCTCTTGCAATACCTGATATTTGCAATTGGATTCCCTTCATAAAATGGAATTTTCTTTTACTAAGCAATTTTGTAAAAGCCACGATAACTGATTAGATTTTTTTCAAGTATTCTCTTTATTTTCATCTTCTGCAGCTGCTTCGATTCACATCAACGTATATTTGCGCAATCATCATGGGAAGTTACAGAATGGACATATAATTTATTGAGGTGGGTACATAGGCAAACCACTTATCAAAAACCACAAATTCCTAAGCAAGTCTGCTCTATACAGGAAGAACATCAGGCTTAAAACAACTCGTTACCTATTTTGGCATTCCCCCGCTCATACTCTCTGTTAGCTGGGTGTAGGATTTGCAGAGGTGTTCTCTAACCCAAAGACTTGCTCCCTTATGGCCTGAAAAGAATGACCTGGATCAAGGTCCATAAATTTTGCATCACTAGAAAAATAAACTGTTGGGGAATTTTGCTCCATAGTGGATTAGATTCATTTCCTGCTACACAATTTTTTTCATTGTTCATGGCCTTTAGCGACCCTAACATGTGATTAAATGACTTGTATCCCATGACCAGTTCAACACCATAATTTTTTGATGGGGTCATCGATTTTGTGCTTGTGTTTTCCAAATTCAAGATCCTTTTAAGTAAATCTTAAAAAGATCAAATTTAATACAAGGGCATACAATATAATCCTATGGTTCTTCATTGTTTTGCTACAACTTAGCCTGACTGATAAATTCATTCATGAAATGGGTGTTTGTCAAACAAACTTGATTTTATGATTTCTGTTGTGAGTGTTGTTTATATTCTAGAAAACAGAAGAGATATTTGGTATCCACATTCGCGTACTACACGAGGCTGTTAATATAGTTAAAACAGAGGAAAGAAGGAGGTTTGAACTCGACACATGCATGCTAAGTTGAAATGATCGCGATCTAACTAAGAAATGTATGATATTCAATGGTGTAGACAATCATGTAAATATGAACTTGTAGATATGATCTATAACAAGAAAACAATCAGAGAACAAATAAATTTTTGAGGAACCAATCGTTATTTCTTGTAACTGGAGTCAGATGGACTAACATCTATTGATATTTTTTGTTTTAAAATTGGTTTCTTCATAAAATACTACTGAATATAAATCTTACAACTTCAGTTGTGGGACCAGAAACTTGGGACAAACTTATAAGTATTTGCAATTTTTTTCTCTTAGAGTAGAAATGTGTGCGCAAGCCATTTGAGTGTTTAAACATATCGGAGAGAGTGATCATGTTTGCCCAAGTTAGGCCATTTGAATGAAAGAGAACATTGAGAACATCCACATTCATAGTAGCCAGGGGGAGGCTTCCTGCAACTTTGGTGGCCTGTGAGGTCATGCCATCTTTCCTCCCCTTTTTGTCAGGACAATAAGGCCCTCCTACCTGAAACTCATGCAGTTATTAAAATACAAACAAATTTTCAAGGAAAAGCATTAATACAGAGGTGAGGTATCTCTAATATGTTTTGCTAATCCCACTTTCTAACTACACTTTCAAAAGTAAAGTCTTTGTTGCAAGTATACATCTATAGCCATGACATCCCAACTGCATCGAAACAACACAATTTCATAGGGCAACAGATAAGTGTTTATGCTTTTGTAGCAGGTATGCAGTTTGTTTTTTCTCTCTGAGCAAAACTACTAACAATACCATGAATTTCAGAGGTGGAATGCGCTGCGCTGCGGCGAGTGCAGGAGGAGTACTCGATATCTGCAAGGAGAATATTCAAGGCGTCTCCTCGAGAGCGAAAATCCTGAATTTGATGCCGGGCATGCTGTTGTTAAAAACCTGGCTCGATCAAAAACAGCAAGTTGATATAGTTAAAACATGTCAGCAACTGGGTGATGGCGAAGGAGGATTCTTTAAACCCACTTTTCCTGGGGGTAATGAAATGGGTTTGTGGATGATGTGCCTCGGCAAAAACTGGAACCACCGATCATATCGCTACGAAGAAAGAAGAAGCTCCTACGACAATGCAATGCCGCCCCCCATTCCTCCCTATTTCATTTCCTTGGTTGAAGGGGCAATCCAGGAAGCTCACTGCGAGCTCAGGCATGGCGACCCCAGACGCAGATTGACCTATGCGGAGATACAGAGTATTCTGCCCAATATGGTTCCTGATGTCTGCATTGTTAATTTCTATGACGAGCGGGGGAAATTAGGGCTACATCAGGATAAGGATGAAAGCCCTCTAAGCTTGGAGAGAGGAATACCAGTTGTGTCATTTTCTGTTGGAGACTCTGCAGAGTTTGTTTATGCCAAAAGTAGATACAGCGATCCTCATAAAATCGTATTGGATTCTGGGGATGTTTTGATTTTTGGGGGCGATGCTCGGTCCGTTTTTCATGGCATATCTCGTCTCAATCCTCACACTGCTCCTGAGTGGCTAATTCAACACACTGGGATTCGTGGAGGAAGATTCAACCTCACTTTCAGACAGATTTGACACTCCCTCCAACTTCACTCACTTTCAAATTTAAATATACATTGAGTACTATAATTATTTTTTTGTGAAAATCTTCTGGGTTTGGTTTCCAGTGCTCCAGGGAGAAGTCGTCCTCTAATATAATCTTGCTATTAAGAAATAGTGTCCGAGTAGGTTTGATTTTGCCAAGCACAGGATCTTAAACTCCTACTCTTACATTTAAGAGCTGTTCTGCTGGAATAACAGTTTTTGTCCATATCTTATTAGGGTTTCTATTTGTATATATTTGAACTGATATGTAGAGGTTTTGGGAACACATTTTGACATTTTGTAATTCATGTGAACCGGAGAGAACACAATTTGTTATCTAAAACATGACATGTTTTTTGGAAAAGAAAATGGTTGGCAATTCAGAATGTATTTCATATACTTAATCTTAATAAAATGAGCAAAATTCATACTTCAGAATGTATTTACACCTTTTGTCAAACACATGGCATCCACTGTCTGCACTACCACTTTAAATTGTCTAAACCAACAAATAAACAAGCATAGGCCTAGTTGGTTGAGTATTCTTAAATTGACCTGCCCTTTCTATTCTCATCAATCTGCTTTTAAACATAGTATAAGACATTGAATCTGAAGGAATAGATAGGTTGTGTCTCTGTATTTTGCATTGCAATAGATAGTTTTGAAGACCTCATGGATTTATTGTTTGTGTATAGCTTCGCCTGAGTTTGGTCATGAGGTCTGAACCATAGAGTCCAAAATTTGAAAACTGTACAACGTAAAGCAAAGTCAGAAATCCTCTTATTTTCAACAGGCTTCCCAATCCCAAATGGGTGTGTTGGCAATTATTCAACACACTGCGATTCATGGAGGAAGATTCAACCTCACTTTCAGACAGATTTGACACTCCCTCCAACTTCACTCACTTTCAACTTTGGATTAACATGAAGGAATACTTTTTATTTTTTGTAAAAATCTTCTGGGTTAAATTTTTTACTGGTAATATTAACTCTTACTCTTACATTTAAGAGCTGTTCTGCTGGAATAACAGTTTTTGTCCATACCTCATAAGGGATTTCTTTTTGTATATATTTAAACTGATATGTAGAGATTTTGGGAACAAATTGTGACATTTTGTAATTCATGTGGACAGGAGAGAACACAATTTGCTATCTAAAACATGACTTGATTTTTGGAAAAGCAAATGGCAGGCAAGTCAGAATGTATTTCATACGTTCAATCTCAATAAAATGGGCAAAATCCATAGGTCAGGATGTATTTACACATTTTGTCAAACACATGGCATCCACTGTCTGCACTACCACTTGAAATTGTCTAAACCAACAAATAAACAAGCAGCCAACTATATTGACTTGCCCTTTCTCTCCTCATCGATCTGCTTTTAATATACCGTCAGATATGAGAGAAGTGTGATAGGATATCTGTTGTAACAGTAGACATTGTCTTCATGGAAATATGGCTACCTGCTAGATATTATCAAGCAAAAGCGCTCCAGCAAAGTATTACTGAAGCCTTATTATGTCTGATTCCTGTTTTAGTTTTGGCATATATTTGGCTTTGCAATCTTCTGCAAAGTTTCTCTTGTATGCGGCACTCCCTTGGCATATGGCTTTTACAGCTCTGCCTTGAGGATTTTGTAACTTCTGCATCTTTCGTGAAATATATTAACCTCTTTTCTAAAAAACACATATTGACCGTTCTGGGTACTGATGCTATATATATATATATATATATATATATATATATATATATATATCGACTTTGAAGGAATAAACATAGTATAAACAGTCCATTAAATATGAAGGAATAGATAGGTTGTGTCTCTGTATTTTGCATTGCAATAGGTAGTTTTGAAGAGCTCATGGATTTATTGTTTGTGTTCCATATTGGAATTTGTGTATAGCTTCGCCGAGTTTGGTCACGAACCACAGAGTCCAAAATTTCAAAACTATACAACGTAAAGCAAAGTGGAAAATCCTCTTATTTTCAACAGGCTTCCAAATCCCAAATGGGTGTGTTCGCTAATCTGTGACCTTACAACAATTCATCTCATCACTTCTTTCCTTTTTCTTTTCTATTATTATCTCAATGTCAATTGGAGGACAAATGTAAACTGAAAGAAGGAACAATTACAACTGGAGGTAGGTTATAATAATTTGATCTAAAACAAGCATGTATAGGAAGTGGCAGCGATAGTGAAGTATAAGGTCTCAATAACATGGTTGCACAAGTTTTGAAATTGCAAATGGTTTATGCAGGGTTTTGTGAAATATTGTCCTAGTTACTTGAGGGGCACTTGCTTAAAATTAGCTATCTGTATTTATTCTCATTATTCACCGTGTGTTTAAATGCTCAGTTTCTAGTGGGGTACAAATTGTAAAATAGGATTGAGTCTGCAAGTTCTTATTTTTTTACTATTCCTTAAATACAAGACTTCATTGAGGAATGGAATGAAGATGTAAGAGCATCCTCAAAGTCACTGGATAATCAATGATTAGCTACTGATATTTCAAGTGCAGCTTTTGACGATATAGTTCAGAGTGGTTTTTTAATGAGATGGCCAGCCCTACAATGGGCAAGTGGCAAAATTTACATGGTGGGTTGAGGTAATTGTTGCGCTACATTTTTTACTATTGTTGCTAGATCCACATCAGCAAAATATGTAGCAAAGAGAAATTTGACAGGTGGGGAGCAGAGTAGAGCAGAAGGCAAGTGGCATGGAGAGGTACTTTTCCACTTTATTTTTTTTGAATTTTTTTTTTGGGAATTTTTGAGCAAGCTTCCAAGTCAATCTCATTGGAAATATGGGGCACCTGAACACCAGGGGAGCAAATGTCATCAAGCCAGCCTCTATTAATGCCATTATTGGTCTGGTTTCCAGTGAAGTTATCATGGGTATCTTAAAATTTTGTCGTGACAGGCTTTTCTATTTGTTGGTGAGGGCAGCACCATCAATGTGGGCAGCATTAGTGTTCTTGTGATCCTGTACATAATCTAACACTTAGCTCAATTGTGTGAACATCGCCCTTACTGTTATAAATATTTCTCCAATGGCTCAAGTTTTACTCTTTTGGACATCTTGATGTTGCTTGGTCCTTCCATATATAACTTCTGTTCTGTTTGGTACTTGATGCATTTTTGAGTCTGGTTTTTGGCTTCATGCCTTTTGAATTGTTTTTCCCATGGAGAAGGAGGATTTTGTTTCTTGAAGAATTTGGAGCATGGAACCATTCACGAAATAAGTTTGCTCATGATTTATATGTTTTTGCTGTCATGAAGGTTCCGAGAGAATGAAGAAGCACTGTCCCTTTCATCTTTGGTTTCATGGGATCTTTTCAGGTAGTAGTAGAATTTTATGTTTCTTTGAAGCTTTTTCCTACTAACTCTCAGTTTGGCCTGCCCTAACTTGGAATTGTCTTTTTCTTTTTTTATTGAAGAATAAACAACCTGATCCTTCTTGAGATTTATATTGCGTTGCCAGGATACGGGTTTGGGTGCGGGTTCGATACGTGGATACGTCAATTTTAAAAAACCTTGGGTACGATATGTCTTGGATACCTCCACACACACACACACGCGCGCGCGCGCACACACACACACACACACTCACACTCCTTTTACTCAATTTTTACTCCATAAAAAATACAAAACTTGAAAATTATAGTAGGATCAGTGTTCAAAACATTCAATATACTTAAGAGTATGCCATGATGTGTCTTGGTCATAGTTGGGCTAGTCTTAGTGTATCCTGGCTGTATTCAGATAGTGCCAAGATATTTTTATTTTCTAACATTTGTGTGTATTTTATTTTCTTACACCCTCTGCCTATTTTTGATCAAAACCAATAACCTATAAGCACCTTATACAAAAAATTCCAATTTACTCTTTTATAGTATGCATTATTTCCCATGCTATTGTAATTTATTCAAACATTTCTGAAGGATAGGCATCAACCGTAAACTTAGCTACAATCTTGTATGTTTAATTACATAGAGAAATAGGCCAAAACCATAAAAACATATCACTTCTACTGTGTTTGGATGTAGGACAAGCAAGGTTTTGTTTAAATCTGTTAGTATGTCTTGAACTTTGAGATTTGTTTATGGTCACAACTTACAAGAAGATTGTCTTTCACAGTGGTCCTAAATTTGGAAAACTTCTACCAGGAATTCATTGGAAACTTTGAATGAATTGTTTGTGTGATTTCAAATGAATGGGTGGGTGCTTTTTATAGCTTTTTGAGGTGTTTAGGGTTTAATATTTTATTTATTTAAGTGTTAGGGTTCGTTTTCTTGCATTGACTAAGTCAAAAAAAAATTAAATGTCTTAAAAGACATTTGTAGGCTTGGATACATACCGGTATGTCCCGGGTACATCAAAACTTACTTGGGACGTACCCATACGTATCCAGCACGTATCCGTACCCGTACCCTCACATATCCGTACCGGATACGTATCAGGTTGGGTACGTGGGGTAGGGGGGTAAACCCTGGTAACATAGGATTTATACTTTGGTAAGTGGCACGACAAACATGCTTCACTATGATCTACACCAATTGAACTACAACCCTTTCAATTGCTTTCGAGTTGTTATGTTCTTCTCAGCTTATCCTTTTTTATTCTCCTTTTTTTAATACGGAAGAGTTCATTATGCGAATGATACTCAAGGTTATGGCCCTCATAGGTAGGAAATTGACCAAATTCATTCTACATTTTTTTCAAATCACTAATTGTTGAAATTTTGATGACTTAATGCAGGTTTTGAAGGCCAACCCAAATTTGTTTTTTTGGCTCCACGGGTATGACTCCAGCATCTACCCAATACAGAGTTTTTCTTTCTTAATGAGATATTATTGAAGCTCCAGCAGTCCCGCTTATGGTTAATTCTGTGTTTCAAATTCTCTTTGTAATTATATTTGCTCAATATCAATTGAGAGGTCATACTGAAGTTCCATATGGTCTGAAGTCTATTTCTACATCTTGTCATATTATATAATCTTTTTTGGTATGGCTTCTTGTACGTTTTTAGGCATTTCTTTGGTATTTTCCAAAATATTTGCCAGAACTGCACTTTTATCATGCACTCCATAGTACCATAGTTTGTTCAATGGTTAGCCACCATGTTCTGCTCTTGGTAGATGCACCTACGATTCAATCCTTAAAAATTTTCCATTCCACTCCTACAATTAGCCTCTAAGATTAACGTTTTCCATTCCTAGAATAGCCATCCTCCTTCAACCTGTCCCAAGTCCATTACTATTTGGATTGCAAATTTGAGGCCATTTAGAAGTTCCACTTATAAATGATCATGTTAGTATTCTCATTAAGTAGTTTATTTAAATTTGAAGAACAATTAATTTTGTTATGAGATTTTGTTTGTGTTTTAAATTTTAATAATCTTATGTCAATCTCCATTTTTCTTTATATATTGTTGGTAATAATCATAAGGCAAGGGGACCACTTAGCACACTAGCTATGTTGCTAGGATACACCCAGCCCCTTGACGAATCCCCTCTGATACGTATCAGATACGGATTGCTGAGATACGGATACAGATATGTACTGGATACGTACAGGATACTCCCGGGTATGTCACGGATACATACAGACGTATCTGTGATGTATCCGGGAGTATCCTGTACGTATCCAACATGAAAAACGTCTTTTTAAAGTTTTAATTCAATTTTTTTTTATTTGTTGACTTTTCTATTCCCTAAAACCGAACCCTAAAGACTAAATGAATAAAATAACACATGCTAACCCCCACAAAAAGTTATAAAAAGCACCATGAACAATGAAATGTAAAATCTCAAGTATATTGTATGTTTTGAAAATTTGAACATGGATCCTAGAATATATTTCAAATTTCAAGTTTTGTTCGTATTCATGTTGACATGATATTTGTATATCATATGTATGGCAGCCACATGATCAATAAAAATGCAAAGTCTTAGGTATATTGAATGTTTCGAACATCGATTCAAGTTTTGTATTACTATTTCAGTTTTTTATGGACTAAAAAATGAGTAAAATGAGTAGATGTACATAAAAAAAAATATATATATATATATATTTTAATTTTTTAATATATATGTACGGACGTATCCAAGATGTATTGTATCCAAGGGTTTTTTAAAATTGACGTATCCACGTATCGTATCCGTATCTGTACCGATACTCGTATCCGTATCCTGGCAACATAGCACACAAGCACCGTAAGCATTTGTCAGTGGGGGCAGGTACCGTGAATGTAATCCACCGCTTTGGGATACTCACCCTCTAGCTTCTTCGCCCACCGACTTACATATTTTGAAGCATGTAATGTCTTATAAGTCAACATTATCTCATTATTCTTACCAATGTAGGATTAACCCAATTACAATCCAATCATGTATACATTGTGTTGTATTAAGATTTTACTATTTTTTTTTGTAATTTTATTAAATTTGTAGCATAGAATGTTTCTACCAAAGCCTAAAGTTGTACTGGTATGAAGAGAAATTCAAAAGAAGGTTTAAGATGTTTGTGTATATATGTTTAATGAGCTATCCAAATGTGAAAGCACAACACTTCTGTTTCCGACTCGCTGTCTAGCATTAAAGACACTTCTATTGGAGAAGTTTGTACTTGGGCGGGGGCCTCCTCTATGTTTGAGTGTGGTAAATGGCTGCTCAAGATATGACTCGACATGTTCCCTCCGGGTCCTTGTTTCTGTGCATGATTTATTTTCTGTACTACCTTCAAGTTGAGTGCATGTGTCAGCTATTGGTCAGCCTCTGACATGGCATTTATCTCATGTATAATCTGGTAAAACAACTATGGCTGGCAATAATATGGGAGATGTTCATGTCCCATTTACAGGAATAGTTTACTTGTGATTCCATGTAGTGATAACACCCAGCTACACCTTCAAGAGCAGGTACACAACCTCAATAGAAAAAGAAACAGCCAAACAAGACAGGAAGTCAAGAGAAAAAGAGGGATAGAGCCAATATATCCCTAGAGGAGATGCAATTCAACCTTTTTTAAGGGAATCACGTCTATCATTGGTAGAAAACGAACACAAAGCTGTAATGTCAAAGAGATCTAGAGCAGTAGGGGTCCATCATGTGGCCAAAATGCAAATTCCTGTTTATGTCCCATTTACAGGAATATTTTACTTGTGATTCCATGTAGTGATAACACCCGGCTACACCTTCAAGAGCAGGTACACAATTTCAATAGCAAAAGAAACAGCCAAAAAAGACAGGAAGTCAAGAGAAAAAGAGGGATAGAGCCAATATACCCCTAGAGGAGATGAAATTCAACCTTTTTTAAGGGAATCACGTCTATCATTGGTAGAAAACAAACACAAAGCTGTAATGTCAAAGAGACCTAGAGCAGTAGGGGTCCATCATGTGGCCGAAATGCAAATATTCAACAAGAGAATTGTGTTCAACGAGAGATCTTAAAAGAATGTCCAAACATTCAGCCCCAACCATGAGAAAATCAAATTTCTTGGCGAGTCATAGTGTGGAGATGGTACTCTAGCCTATGGTACCTTGGGGTTTTTATTTGTATATATTTAAACTGATATGTAGAGATTTTGGCAACACATTGTGACATTTTGTAATTCATGTGGACAGGAGAGAACACAATTTGTTATCTAAAACATGACATCATTTTTGGAAAAGAAAATGACAGGCAATTCAAAATGTGTTTCATATGTTCAATCTCAATAAAATGGGCAAAATCCATAGTTCAGAATGTATTTACACATTTTGTCAAACACATGGCATCCACTGTCTGCACTACCACTTAAAATTGGCTAAACCAACAAATAAACAAGCAGCGGCCTAGTTGGTTGAGTATTCTTATATTGACTTGCCCTTTCTATCCTCATCAATCTGCTTTTAATATACAGTCAGAAATGAGAGAAGTTTGGTAGGATATCTGTTGTAAGTTTGTAACAGTAGACATTGTCTTCATGGAAATATGGCTACCTGCTAGATATTATCAAGCAAAAAGTGCTCCAGCAAAGTATTACTGAAGCCTTATTATGTCTGATTCCTGTTTTAGTTTTGGCATATATTTGGCTTTGCAATCTTGTGCAAAGTTTCTCTTGCATATGGCTTTTACAGCTCTGCCTTGAGGATTTTGTAACTTCCGCGTCTTTCGTTAAATATATTAACCTCTTTTCTAAAAAACACATATTGACCGTACTGGGTATTGATGCTATATATATCATTGACTGTGAAGGAATAAACACCATTGACATTAGTCTCTGTATTTTGCATTGCAATAGATAACTTTGAAGAGCTCATGGTTTTATTGTTAGTGTTATATAGTGGAATTTGTGTATAGCTTCGTCCTGAATTTGGTCATGAGGTCCAAACCATAGAGTCAAAAATTTGAAAACTATACAACGTAAAGAAAAGTCAAAAATCCTCTTATTTTCAACAGGCTTCCAAATCCCAAATGGGTGTGTTGGCTAGTCTATGACCTTAACAACCATTCATCTCATCACCTCTTTTCTTTTTCTTTTCTGTTATTATCTCAATATCAATTTGAGGATAAATGTAAACTGAAAGAATGAACAATTACAACTGGAGGTAGGTTATAATAATTTGATCTAAAACAAGCATGTATAGCAAGTGGGAACGATAGTGAAGTATTTGGTCTCAATGACATGGTTGCACATGTTTTGAAATTGCAAATAGTTTATGCAGGATTTTGTGAAATATTGTCCTAGTTAGTTGAGGGACACTTGCTTAAAATTAGCTATATGCAGTTATTCTCACTATTCACAATGTGTTTAAAATGCTCAGTTTCTAGTGGGGTACAAATTGTAAAATAGGATTGAGTCTGCAAGTCCTTATTTTTTTACTATTCCATAAATACAAGACTTCATTGAAGAATGGAATGAAGAAGTAAGAGCACCCTGAAAGTCACTGGATAATCAATGATTAGCTACTGATATTTCATGTGCAACTTTTGACGATATAGTTCAGAGTGGTTAATGAGATGGCAAGCCCTACAATGGGCAAGTTGCCAAATTTTCATGGTGCGTAGAGGTAGTTGTTGGGCTACATTTTTTACTATTGTTGCTAGATCCACATCAGCAAAAAATGTAGCAAAGAGATATTTGACAGGAGGCGAGCAGAGTAGAGCAGAAGGCAAGTGGCATGGAGAGGTACTTTTTCGCTTATTTAAAAAAAAAAAATTCTTTTGGGAATTTTTGAGCATGCTTGCAAGTCAAACTCATTGGAAATATGGGGCACTTGAACACCAGGGGAGAAAATGCCATAAAGCCAGCCTCTATTAATGCCATTATTGTTCTGGTTTCCAGTGAAGTTATCACAAGTATCTTAAAATTTTGCTGTGACAGGCTCCTATTTGTTGGTGATGGTAGCACCATCAATATGGGCAGCATTAGTGTTCTTGTGATCCTTTATAGAATCTAACACTTAGCACAATTGTGTGAACATCGCCCTTACTGTTATAAATATTTCTCCAATGGCTCAAGTTTTACTCTTTTGGACATCTTGATGTTGCTTGGTCCTTCCATTTATAAATTCTATTCTGTTTGGTACTTGACATATTTTTGAGTCTGGTTTTTTGGCTTCATGCCTTTTGAATTTTTTCCGTGGAGAAGAAGGATTTTGTTTCTATTTTGAAGAACAATTTATTTAAATTATAATTTTGTTATGGGATTTTGCTCATGTGTTTTAATAATCTTAAGTCAATCTCCATTTTTCCTCATGTATTGTTGGTAATAATCACAAGGCAAGGGGGCCACTTAGCACACAAGCACTGTAAGCATTTGTTAGTGGAGGCAGGTACAGTGAATGTAATCCACTCCTTTGGGATTGTCACCCTCTAGCCTCTTTCCCCACTGACTTAAATATTTTGGAGCATGTAATGTCGTATAAGTCAACATTATCTCATTATTCTTACCAATGTAGGATTAACCCAATTATAATCTAATCATGTATGCATTGTGTTGTATTAGGATTTTACTATTATTTTTTGTAATTTTATTACATTTGTAGCATAGAATGTTTCTACCAAAGCCTAAAATTGCACTGGTACGAAGAGATTCAAAAGAAGGCTTAAGATGTTTGTGTATATATGTTTTATGAGCTATCTAAATGTGAAAGCACAACACTTCTGCTTCCGACTCGCTGTCTAGCATTAAAGACACCTATATTGCAGAAGTTTGTACTTGGGCCTCTTCAATGTCCGAGTATGGTAAATGGCTGCTCAAGATATGACTCGACATGTTCCCTCCAGATCCTTGTTTTTGTACATGATTTATTTTCTGTACTACCTTTAAGTCGAGTGCACGTGTCAGCCTCTGACATGGCATTTATCTCATATATAGTCTGGTAAAACAACTATGGCTGGCAATTGTACAGGAATAGCTTATTCGTGATTCCATGTAGTGATAACACCCAGCTACACCTTCAAGAGCAGGTACACAACCTCAATAGCAAAAGAAACAGCCAAACAAGACAGGAAGTCAAGAGAAAAAGAGGGATAGAGCCAACATACCCCTAGAGGAGATGCAATTCAACCTTTTTAAAGGGAATCACGTCTATCATTGGTAGAAAACGAACACAAAGCTGTAATGTCAAAGAGATCTAGAGCAGCAGGTGTCCATCACGAGGCCCAAATGCAAATATTCAACTAGAGAATTGTGTTCAGCAAAGAGATCCTAAAAGAATGTCCAAACATTTAGCCCCAACCACGAGAAAGTCAAATTTCTTGGCGAGCCATAGTGTGGAGATTGTTCTCTTGCCTGATGACTATCAAAGGATCTTAGAACTACTTGTAGTGACTAGGTGGTGGAAAATAAAAAAAGGTTACAAAAGAAGAAAAGAAACATTTCATTGATATGTATTGCATCCCGAGGGACGTGCAAGATGATACTTAGGAGGAATGTGGTGAAGACACCCAAGAAGGTTTGGAGGAGGTCAAACCAATGTCGAAGAGTCTGGGTATATAGATCGTTAATTTGAACCCTGACACTCTTAAAAGTCTTAATGAGCTCATTTGTTGTAAGCTTGTAGGTAAGACCAGAAATTTTGACCTCCATATATGTGTTAATTCTATAAATGCAGGAATGTTAGATGTAGTAGTCCACAACTAGTTGAAGAATCATTCAACAAAGGTCAAGGATTTGCTAACCTGATGTTTTGAGGCCTTTTACATGACTCTTGATGCCGTGTTTGATTTATGATGTGATCTATGCAAAGGGAATTCCATTCACAAGAGAAGGAAGAAACATCTATGCTTGACATATCTATCTAGGCAAAGGGAATTCCACTCACAAGAGAAGGAAGAAACACCTATGCTTAACATATGATGCTATCTATGCAAAGGGATTTCCATTCACACGAAAAGGAAGAAACACCTATGTATTTCTCAAAGCTGTTATGAAAGCCTGGTTAAAATAGAAAAAGGACTGAATTATTTGTCATCAGAGCATCTTAGACTGCAATAAAACATTTGGAGTTCTGTGTTTGCCAAACTATCCTTTTGCATTAAAACCTCTTCTGTGGGATCCCAACTTATAGGCTTAATTGGAATGCATGTTTTAAAAAATAATGGTACTTCATCTTAGAAGTATCAAGAAAAGTCCTTTTCATATTTTCTATTTTCCTAGAAAATGGTGCTTCTGTATGTGTTCTAACTAACTTTATTTTCTCTACCTTTCTCATGGGTGATTTTATTTGCCGTGTTATACTTGGGACTGTAGTTTGACATTTCATCAAACAATAGCATGTAGATTCTTTGATTGGCATTTGCATAGTTACCGGGTCTGGAAATCTGGATACGTTCATTAAGGGGAAAAAAATTGAAAATCTCGAACTCCTAAAAAAGTTGAGAAAAATTCAATGCAGAATATATACATATAACTTATTAGTACAATTTATAAATATGAACAAAATGAAAAATATATATAATGTGATATGAAGTGTTAATATATTTAATATTAAATAATATAAAAGGGTGTTGGTTATATTTTTACTCCAAGTTTTTTTTTGAAAAAGAACAGGGCATCCTAAACTAAATTTATTTGGGCCACTTGAAAAATCCGGATTTGGATGGATCTGGTAACTATGGGTAATTGTGGCAATTCATAAGACAATTACTATCCACAGTTTTCAAGGTCTATGGCTTCTAATATGGGGTTGGCTTTCCTTTGAACATGTGATGGTTGAAGTGGCTTCCTCACCAAATCTTTTAGTATTTTCCCAAAGAACTCTTAGGCACTGTCCTCTTGGTACTGCACTCACAATTCTGAAATTTTAAATTCAAGGGACTCATTTCTTTGACTAATTCCTTATTGGATATTTATCACGAGCTTGCTTTGGTTAGACACCTTCACAAAATTCTATAACAATTTGTTGTTCAAAGAATAGACAACTTCAAATCGATCGTTGTTCTTTGAATCCTCTGCCTTTGTCAAGTGGCATTTCCCATAAAATTTTGAAATTTCACTCGTTCCCAATTGAGGGAATAAGTTATTTCACTCGCATACTACACGGCCTTTTTTATTGGCTTGAGAACATGTGACATGTAAGATGGATGGTGAATGGTTTTCTTTCAGTTTATATATATATATATATATATATATATATATATATATATGATACATAGACTCGTTGATGCTATGTTTCTTTTTCGAAATATTTTAACTAGCATACTTGACTTGAATAAATTTATGTAAAATATGCCGAGAGGTATCATTCTCGAGGTACCTATTGTACTAATGTCCCAAATCTAATATAAGTGCAAATCAAGAATGATACCTTTCAGCGTATTTTACATAGATTTATTTAAGATAGGTATGTTAGTCTTATATACACCAAAAACATTATTGTTAAATCAGCTGATCATCATAAGTTCATGGAAAATGTCTCCTATAAGCTAGAAAAGCGAGTAATTGACATTTTGTCACAAGGGAAAAGGAATCTAAATCCTTCCAAAAACCATTAATTGTGGTTAACATGCATACAAAGATCCATTTTAAAAGCATTAAACTCTCCAAAGTAGAGCAGAGAAATGTTTTCATGAAAATTTAGTTTAATATGTCCAAACTAAGGTTATTTAATTTTAAAAACAATGCATATATCTATTATTCTTCATAGATTTATACTTTGGTTTATGGATATCGAGTTCGATTTTCTTTAAATAAAATTCAGATTCTGTATAAACATCATAGATTACAGTTTCAAATACCAAAAGTGCTAAAAGTAGGTGAAAGGATTTATGCAACATATTAATTTCTAAAATATTTAACAGTGTGAGCTAAAAGAACCTCAATGCTCCTGGGGCTGTCTAATTTTAAGTATTACCTATTACAGAAGTTCAGTTTGAGTGGCCTCATACAAATAAACATATGAGAAAGCAATTGCTATCAAGCATCAAATTGATTTGTAGAACACACATGAGAAAGCAATTTGCAGGTGGAGGGACAACATTATCTTTGAGGAAGTCCAAGATTGAGTATGCTGAGATGCGGAAGTGAATGGCATATCATCTCTATTTAATGGCATGGCTCTCCACTTTATCTACATTTGACAAATTATTGAAGTACTTTACAAAACATCGGCAGACTTTACAAATTATCGACAGATTTTACAAATTACATGACCAGAAGATTCTAGGGTTTCAATATAATTGATATATATTTTTTAAATTCTTGAAAACATGGAAAACAATAAGTTATATATTTTTTCCGATTGTTGTTGTTACAGGCGGTACCAGGATGTGATGTGTATGGAGTGGTTGAAGAAGTGGGCGAGGGTGTCGCCAAGTTCAAGAAAGGCGATGTAATTTACAGCAAAATTTCAGAAGGGCACGGGGTCAAACAAAGTTTCACTGCCCGCAAACCTAACAATTTGTCTAGCGAGGAAGAAAGTTTTTCCCTTGCTCTGTTGACTACACAACAAGCGTTTGATATTGTCGATTTCCAGACAGGGAAGAGCGTGTTCATCATTGGAGGAGCACTGACCATTCAGTTAGAGAAGCACGGCTCCCGTGCTTCTAGAATTGTTTCCATCGTTAGCAAGGGGAAATTTTCAGTAAGTTGGTTATAAAAATGAACAACTTACATCATTACACTCTTTCCTGCAAGTGTAAGATGCCTCCTCACATAATGAGGGAACTTAATTAACTAGCAATTACACATGAGTTGCAATCTATGTGGGAGAGTATAACAATGTTTAGTTTGTTGGAGTTGTAATTTATGGTGAAATGTATGTTCTCTTAAACTATTTTAAGTTTGTGTGATGGGGAGGAGAGGATAATAATATAGTAACTTCTGACAAAAAACATTGCCTATTATGCCTTGATGGATGTCTGTACGTTGTTATAAACCTCTTATTTTTCTATGCGCCACACGTATGTTTGTAAAGGTGAGTTGATCATAGTGAATATACATTTGTTGCATTTGATAGAATAGTCGCAATGACTCTTGATGATGACTATATCTTCTGCAAGATGCAATTATGATATTCATTGAAAAGATAACATGTTCTATCATTTTGGTTGAACACTTGGCGTTTATCTACAAAATCTCCTATTTTGGCATTTAAATGTTCCCAAAGTGTAGACAACAATCCCATTTTTTCAATATCCTTCAATCACTGCATTCCATGAGATGACATATCTCTAGGGCATTTTATCAAACAATTCACATGCCTTGTGTATGTTTCCACATTTGACATACACATTATATAGGGCCCTTGCAATACAACATCCCGGAAAAAACACTTCCTATTATTCCTCGATGGATGTTGTTCCTTGCATTTGGTGAAACCATTTCAATGGTTCATACCAAGGATTAAGTTGAACAATTTGCATCACTGCAATTGGGTCACCTACGACCTCTGACAACAGTGGCTAGGGTTGGACGCCACTACTATACATTCTAAATGTTTAATCATATAGCACCTATCCATTGTACTAAGCAAAAATACAATAAGAGGCGGCTCTAGGGATGACATATTTTGGTATCACTTGTAAGGAAAAGTTTTGAACTTCAATAAGGTATTGGCGATCTTTACTTGTCGTAACAAATTCTTGTTCTTGTCTCTGCAATAATGTTGGCATCTTATGTTTGTGTAAGAGGGAAAGGAATTAGAGCCCATAATAATACACTTGGAAATAATAATGCAAGGATAGTCCCTTTGGTAAATATTGTTATCAATTGTATTGAAGGAGGGTGTTAGGATAGATAAGACACTTCTATCTCATCTCCTCATTAGAGTAGTGTCTCGACCTCTCTAGATATAGGGTGTCCCATTCTGATCTCATCAATAGTTTTAATTAGAGTAGTGTCTTGAGTTGAATAGAGTAGTGTTCTGTTCCAATCTCAATCATCGGTACGATCATCAGTTGTATCAAGTATATAATAGACAGACTTTCCCCATATCTAGATAGATAGGGTGCCCATGACCCATATTGTTCAGGGGGAATGGAAGGAAGTTCTATAGTTCAGGGCCCCAAAACTCTAGGGAGGGCTCCTCGGGCCACTTCCCACCTCCAATCTTAAGATACTTGTTTGAGTTGTTTGGGGGAGTATAAGTATAGGGAAGTTTTGCATTTGTTACTGAAGTATAGTCATTATTTTCATACAAGGTGTATTGATGCATGGTTGAGGTTGAATAAGTTGTCTTGTTTGGAGAACGAAGTCTCCAATACTGTCATCATTAGTGACACACGTTCCTACGCCTCACTCTGAGCTCATTCCTCTTGTAAGACATTCATTTGACTTCACCATCTGGGAGGAGATAGAGGTGGCACTTTCCCTCGACATTATGACTGACCTAATCGTGTATTCCAATCCCTAAGAAGTGCCCACCTATGTGGGTTGTGTCATTTTTAATTTGATCACGTTCGACCCCAAAATTATATTACCATAAAAAGAAAACATGCAATATACTCAAAATGATAACAATAAAAGACCGAAATTTTATTAAATTATGCAAGAAACGATTAGAAAGCATATAATATTTTATATATACTTATCAATATTTTTATCCATACACTCAGTTGTTTTTTGAAAAACTCTGATTCACTCATTTTATTTGTGCTTTTTCAATTTTGAAAATAATCATACTAAGATGAAGATACAATATATGTTATTCTCGGTTACTAGTAGTATTGACATCAATTGTAGTCACCGAAAATAAAATAATTTTACCGACACATTGTATCTTTAAAAGCTAGAATTTAAAATAACTCACACTTTATATTATGGCTTCATATTTTTTTCATACTGTGTGGACCGTGGAATTGTCAGGTGAAGCGGCCAAGGAAACACACATGGATTTCCACAGAGATAGAGGGTTTAGGAATTCTTAGGTTTTTTCCGCACGTAATTAAAATTTTAGGTTATGTTTTCCTGATCCTATGGATTCATCTACTCTAAAAAATTTAGTTTTGATTGTAATTATTTGCCTAAACAAAATTTAAAGCAAATCATGTCGCAGTTCAACTTCAAAAATATCAGAAAAACATTGAATCCAAAGAAAAGATAGAGCGTTCCAGTGTTGTGCGAAATGTGTCCACATAGCTTTAAAAATGTTTTGATCCATTTGCAACTGCTTTTTCTGTTGCGAACATGTTGCAAACCAAAATTCTGGAATGCAAGTTGGCTCCATAAAGGAAGTGGAAAACATCAAGACAAAAAGTTCCACTTGAACTCACTCACAGCTATGCATTTGATGTTGTCTCTTGGGTGGCAGTCGACTTAGCACAGGTGCCCAATTAAAACTGAGAATAAATAAAACAGACTAATTTTTCACTACACAAACGCCAATCAAACACGGGTTACCTCGTTAGGTGGATGGTTGAGGTGGGGTGGGGAAGTTTACTGTGTACGTATTCAAAAAAGATAATTTAGGAAGAACTGCTGGAATTTGACACTTCCCAACAGAGGCGTCTTCAAAGGTGGACGCCTTCCTGTGAATTAATTTAATATAAGTGGCTAAAAACTAACTTTATGTTATATAATAAAAAGGTAACTTATGTTTTGTTATTAAAATAAAGGTAATTTTTAATAAAGTAACTCAAAACTATAATAAAAGTAGATGAAGTTATTTTATAGGTGTCTTTGCTTATAAAAGGTGAAAGTGAAATTATAAAAAAAGGTATTGGGCTCATTTGGAAAAAAAAATCTTTTGTAGATTATTTTTTACTCATCCAAAATTTGAAAGTTTGAGCATTCTGCTTCAACTTCAAACCACCGAGGGCAAAAACCCTCAGTTGGAGCATCAAATGATGACAATCTTCTAGTGGACAAGAGCTTGGGAATGAAAACCCTCTGGTCCTTTGTGCTAATTCTATCCAGGAATCGCATTTGGGCTCCAAATATGATTTTTATCACATTTCAGCCAGGGTAGTGTTGGGCTTCATATTTGCATCAACATCTGCTTTCAAAGTGACAATAATTAGGGCATCATTTAGAAATTTAGATCTTTATCAAAATTAGTCAAATAAATACCGGATTTTCATCCATATTTGCTAGGCCATCCATCCACGGGAAGCATTTGGGCATCAGATCAATGATTTTCAAGCTTGGATTAGTTTTGATAGCTAGTGTATCACTCCCAGGACTAATGTCACCATTGGGGGAAAATTTCTAATATTGACGTCACCTGCAATAAGCTAGCACCGACATTTTCAATTTTTGGGGCCAACAATTGGTCTATCTCATCTCTCTGGAGTGTCATTTACCAAGAATTTTGGTGTATATGGTCATTTGTAATTTTCCTAGTTTTCTAAGTTAAAAATAATAATCTCATTTCATGGATGTTGATATTTATAAACATATCAAATATTTATTTATACCTTCTCTACTAGAGGTGTTGGAGTTGTTGACATGAAAGTTTCCATCATTACGTTGAAAGTCATTCACTCGGCTCAAATGCAAAGAACAACATGTTGTTTCTCTAATTCAACAAGCTCATTGACTGCTTCCATTGCTCTCACAGCACAAAACACTGCTACTTAATTGTAACACCAACAAATTACAACAAATCAGACAACAAAAGGCTCTTTCTTGCACAGAGATTGAACAAAGTAGACCTCTAACATTCTTGTTTATAGAATGCGAACTTCAATTTTTAATGCAAAATACTCTATCAAGAGATAAACGAGAAATTTTCACTTTGGCATGACTAAGACCATACTCAGATCGGGATGTAGGACTGATTTGACATCTCTAATACTTGCTAGAATATGACAACTACAATGGTCTTAGTCATGCCAAAGTATAATTAACCACTATATTCTGCTCTTGGTAGATGCGCCTACAATGCATTCCTTTGAAATGGAGGAGAGAGGCACTCTCTTCCACTATTACAATTAGCCTCTAAGATTAACGTTCTCCATTCCTAGAATAGCTATCCTCCTTAAACCTGTCCCAAGTCCATTACTATGTGGATTGCAAATTTGAGGCCATCTATAAGTTCCACTTATTGATGGTCATGTTAGTTTATTTAAATTAGAAAGAACAATCTAGTTAAATTATAATTTTGTTATGGGATTTTGTTTGTGTGTTTTGATCATCTTAAGTCGACCTCCATTTTTCCTCGTGTATTTTTGGTAATAATCGCAAGGTAAGGGGTCTACTTAGCACACAAGTACCGTAAGAATTTGTCAATGGGGGCAAATACAGTGAAGGGATTCTCACACTATAGCCTCTTTCCCCATTGACTTAAATATTTTGGAGCATGTAATGTTTTATAAATCAACATTATCTCATAATTCTTACTAATGTGGGATTAACCCAATTAGAACCCAATCATGTATGCATTGTGTTATATTAATATTTTACTATTATTTTTTGTAATTTTATTAAATATGCAGTACAAAATGTGTCTACCAAAGCCTAAAGTTGTACTGGTATGAAGAGAAATTCGTAAGAAGGCTTAAGATGTTTGTGTGTATATGTTTTATGAGCTACCCAAATGTGAAAGCACAACACTTCTTCCGACTCGCAGTCTAGCATTAAAGACACCTCTATTGGAGAAGTTTGTACTTGGGCCTCCTCTATATTTGAGTATGGTAAGGGGGAGGAGCCAATCCTTGAGCATTTACCAATATATGTGGGGGTAGATGGGAATAAAGGAGCTAGTACATGTCACTTTCCCACTTAAATATTGAAAAAAATGCACCCTATAGAATATGTCACATCAAGTCATATCAAACCAATTAACCAATCAAATGATGACAAATAAGTAAAAGAAAATGTATGACTTAACTCCCAAGTAATGGTGCACCTTTAATTTTCTTTGTATTTCAAATTACCAAATTTTAATATTAAAAAAAAAGGCCCTTCCACATAATTATTTTTTTAAAAAGGAAATATTTATAATGGGAAGAACATGATCTATTAAATGGTATTTTTTGTTTTCACTTATATGATGTTTAAGTTTCTATGTACATGTTAGTGTAGGTTATTATTTATCCTTTTAGTTATTTATTAGGATAATTTTTACACTTGTGTTAGCCCTACACTTGTTGGGTTAGTTTGCTTAGGTGTACTCGTTGTGTGGAGTTAGCTTACTAGTTGTGTTGAGTTAACTTCTCAGTTATGTGAAGTTAGCTTACTAGTCTTTTGGAGTTAACTTAACTACTAGTATCAGTTAGTGAGAGTTCTTCACCATTGATTTAGGTAGTAGTTGCACTTCCCTCCTCCTATATGTACATCTTTCTTAGTGAATAATTCAAGTCATTCTATTGTAATGTATTGAGCATTATGGATTATGATGGATTTCCATATATGGTATTTTAGCTCTTTTGTCTTGCAAATCTAATGTGGTGTGCTATTATCATATGAGATTGCGGCTTGGAACAATCTTCTTATCGTTCATTTCATGGTATCAGAGCTATAGATGATGTAGACATCCATCTGTAAGTTTTTCTTTGCAAGCAAGAGTTTATTTTTTCATGTATTCAGATTTTGTTAGCTCTTCTGCTTTGCAAATCTAATGTGGTGTGCTATTATCATCTGAGATCGCGGCTTGAAACAATCTTCTTATCGTTCCTTTCATGGTATCAGAGCTATAGATGATGTAGACATCCATTTGTAAGTTTTTCTTTGCAAGTAAGAGTTTTTTTTCATGTATTCAGATTTTGTTAGCACTTTTCTGTAGCATGCATTTTTATGCAAAACGAAGTGCACCATTGGATTTGGAAGGTGCCAAAACCATTGAATCGACTGTAAAATCGACCATGTTTTGAGACAGTTAAATCTAGATGCAGATCTGTACCCTGGGTGCATTCTTTTATCTATTGGATATAAGCGTGTACCTTTCAGATGCAGTCTTTTATCCTCTGGATATTTTGGTTTTGGATGCAGTCTTCTATCCACTGGATGTAGATTTGTACCCTCTGGGTGCATTCTTTTATCCATTAGATAAAAGTGTGTACCTTCCGGATGTAGTCTTTTATCCACTAGACGTAGATTTGTACCCTCTGGGTGCATTCTTTTATCCATTGGATAAAAGTGTGTACCTTCCAGATGCAGTCTTTTACCCTCTGGATATTTCGGTTTTGGGCGCAGGCTTTTATCCTTTGGTCACAATCCTATATCATGTGGATGCACTCTTTTACCCTTTGGACATTTGGGTGTCACGTGTACCTTTTGAAAAGAATATCAACATTAAAATATTATTTTAATAGCAAAACCTTGTAGAGCTCATAACTTTTGATCTGTAGCTCGGATTAAGGTGATTTTTTTTTGAAATTGTGTATTTGTTCGAGATCTACGCATTGGTGACATTTTTATACACATATTTCAAATGTAAAAGGTACTATTACTCATTGTAATATTTATATGCACTCAATTATAAAGGGCCAAATTTGGGAGGGTGTTGTGATCACTTGTGGATGCATTTTCGGTTAAGCCCGACGTCCTAAAATTTTAGGTATTGCATTCTTGTATCTATGGGTGTATACATTTATATCTCTCTTATTTGCTGAGATATTTTAGATCTGTATTTTCGACACTTTTCTTGGCATGTTGACAGTCTCTCTTGTGGGGGAGCTATTCTGGTGGAGCCCAGTGTTAGTTTTTCAGTATTCGAGTAGTTGATTTTGACAACTCATACAGATCTGTGGTGTCACTCTACCCATTCTGCAGTATGGGAGGGTGTGGTGTTGATACTGCTTCTTCGGGTTTCGTGCCCTTGCCTTGTTACCTTGGATTTTTCTTGGATTGTGGCACTTCTATTTATTTGGATATCGTGTCCTTGCCTTATTGCCTTGGTTTTTCTTGGATCGTGGCACACCTATTTGTAGCAATTGATTAAATTATGTTTGGTGTTTGTTTTTCACTTTTTGACATCACTCCATTGATAGTCTCCTTACATGGAGCGATTCTGGTGAAGCCCAGTGTCAGTTGTTTTTGAGTTATATGATCGAGCAGTGGATTCAAACCATAGTGTGCACCACACTTATTCAGCATTGTACAAGTTTTTGGAGTCGAGCTTATGAGGATATCTTGTAACAGGATTTTGCTCTCTACTTTATTCTTACTGGTTTTGGGTACTTTGCGGTGTCCATTTTTCCCAGTTATTGTATGTGGGTACCTCATCAGGCCTTGTTGCCAGGACCCACCTTCTTTTCCACCCACCTAAGCTATGCTTATGGGAGGGTGTTAGTGTAGGTTATTATTTATCCTTTTATTTATTTATTAGGATAATTCTTACACTTGTGTTAGCCCTACACTTGTTGGGTTAGCTTGCTTAGGTGTATTAGTTGTGTGGAGTTAGCTTACTAGTTGTGTTGAGTTAGCTTCTCAGTTATGTGAAGTTATCTTACTAGTCTTTTGGAGTTAACTTAACTACCAGTATCAGTTAGTAGGAGTTCTTCACCACTGATTTAGGTAGTAGTTGCACTTCTCTCCTCCTATATGTACATCTTTCTTATTGAATAATTCAAGTCATTCTATTGTAATGTATTGAGCATTATGGATTATGATGGATTTTCATATATGGTATTTTAGCTCTTTTGTCTTGCAAATCTAATGTGGTGTGCTATTATCATATGAGATCGTGGCTTGGAACAATCTTCTTATCATTTCTTTCAAGAGAATGCACCCAGGGTACAGATCTGCATCCAGATTTGATTGTCTCAAAACATGGTCGAGTTTACAGTCGATTCTATGGTTTTGGCACCTTCCAAAACCAATGGCGCACTCTTTTTTACATAAAAATGCATGCTGTAGAAAAGTGTTGACAAAATCTGAAAACATGAAAAAATAAACTCTTGCTTGCAAAGAAAAACAATAAGAAGATTGTTCCAAGCCAATATTTTTTGTTTTCAGTTATATGATGTTTAAGTTTCTATGTGCATTCATAAAGTTAGGGTGCACAAAGATTGGCTCCTCTCCCTTATATGGCTGCTCAAGATATAACTTGACATGTTCCCTTCGGATCCTTGTTTTTGTACATAATTTATTTTCTGTACTACCTTCAAGTTGAGTGCATGTGCCAACTATTGGTCATCTTCTCACATGGTATTTATCTCATGGTATTTTTTGTACTATGGCTGACAATACTATGGAAGATGTTCATGTCCTATTTACAAGAATAGTCCATCCATGATTCCATGGAGTGATAAAAATTAGCTACACCTTCAAGAGTAGGTACACAACCTCAATGGCAAAAGAAACAACCAAACAAGACATGAAGTCGAGAGAAAAAGAGGGATAGAGCCAAAATACCCCTAGAGGAGATACAATTAAACCTTTTTTTAAGGGGAATCATGTCTATCATTGGTAGAAAATGAACACAAAGCTATGATGTCAAAAAAGAGATCTAGAGTAGCAGGGGCCCATCTTGTGCCCCAAATGCAAATATTCAACAAGAGAATTGTGTTCATCAAAGAGTCTTAAAAGAATGTCCAAAAAATTAATCCCAACCATGATAAAATCAAATTTCTTATCGAGTCATAGTGTGGAGATGTTACTCTACCCTGATGACTATCAAAGGATCTTAGAACTACTTGTAGTGACTAAGTGATGGAAAATAAAAAAAATTACAAAAGAACAAAAGAAACATTTAATTGATATGTATTTCATCTGGAGGGATGTGCAAGATGATACTCAAGAGGAATGTGGTGAAGATACCCAAGAAGGTTTGGAGGAGGTCAAATTAATTTAAATTCTAACACTCTTAAAAGTCTTAATGACCTTATTTGTTGTATACTTGTAGGCAAGAAAAGAAAATTTGACCTCCATATATGAGTGAATTCTGTAAATGCATAAATGTTAGATGAAGTAGTCCACAACTAGTTGAAGTATCACTCAATAAAGGTCAAAGGATTTGCTAACTTGATGTTTTGAGGGATTTTACATGACTCTTGATGCCTTGTGTTTGATTTATGATGTGATCTATGCAAAGAAAATTCCATTCACAAGAGAAGAAAGAAACACGTATGCTTAACATATCTATATAGGCAAAGGGAATTCCATTGCCAAGAGAATGAAAAAACACCTATGCTTGACATATGATGCTATCTATGCAAAGGGAATTCCATTCACACAAGAAGGAAGAAACACCATGTATTTCTCAAAGTTGTCATGCAAGCCTGGTTAAAATAGAAAAGGACTGAATTGTTTGTCATCAATGCATCTTGGACTGCAAAAAAACATTTGGAATTATGTGTTTTCCAAACTATCCTTCAAGCACTCTTTTTTCTTTAAAATGTCTTCTTTAGGATCCTAACTTATAGGCATAATTGGAATGTATGTTTTCAAAAATAATGGTTCTTCATCTTAGAAGTGTTAAAACAAGTCCTTTTCATATTTTCTATTTTCATAGAAAATGGTACTTCTGTATGTGTTCCAACTATTGTCTTTATGTTAGTGTAGGCTATTAATTTTCTTTGTATTTGTTTATTTACTTAGAGATTTCCTACACTCATGGGATTTTTTTTCTTAAGTGTACTAGTTTTGTTGAGCTATCTTACCAATTGTGTTGAGATATCTTACTAGTTGTATTGAGATAGCTTACTACTTGTGTGGAGTCAACTTTAATGTTAGTATCAGTTAGTGAGAGTTGTTCACCACTGGTAGTTACATTTTTTCTCCTCTTATATATGTACATTACTTGCATCATTCTATGTAATAGAACATTAAGTTGATTTGGAGTGATTCTTTCATTTTTTTGAATTCTATCTCGTTTTTCTTCATAACTTGCAGATTTGTATGTGTGTGTTTAGTCTCACCTTTATGAAATTCACGTCTCACATTTCTCACCAGTGTACTCTTTGATTAAGTGGATCTCTGGTTTTCCTGATATGGTATCAAAGCCATGCTGATATTAAGTGTGTCTGGTTTTATCTTGTAAGTTTTTCAATAGAGATTGTTATTTGCAAAAACAAAGTTTGACATTATTTTATTGCTGGTAAAGGAGAAATATTTGTAGTTTTATTTTTTGTGGTGGTCATTTTTACGCAGGAAAAATATCTAGGATATGTTTTTGGGCCATTGCTTATTACAGGGAATCTTCCAAAGGCATTTTTAGTGTGATTTTGATTTGGTTTCACTCATAAATCAAACCCAGGGTGTCCTCTTTTTTACTGTTTGGATCTGCATTGGAGGGGTGTTTTTGTTATTGGAAGGGTGATTTTACTATTTGGAGCCATGGTTTTGTAGTCTAGAGGGGTGTTTTTTGCTATTTGGAGCCACGTTTTTACAGTCTAGAGGGGTGTTTTTGATGTTTGGAGCCATGTTTTTACAGTTTAGAGGGGCGTTTTTGCTTTTTAGGGGTTTTTTATGTTGTTTCAGGGGATCTACTAACCATTGGAGAGGCATTTTCCCTTCCATGACATCATTAACATTTAGTTTTGACCTATTTTCTACCCTTGGTATGATAAAAACGACCTTTGGTAAGTTGTCTTCAGACTCCAATGTGCCCAAGCTAATATGCTATTTTATTTTATTGCAATTATCTCCATTTTTTAATCTAAAGTTATTTCAAAACCTAACATTGTTTTCTTTTTTGGAAAACAAAGTCATTTAGAAAAAAAATTGTATTATAAGTAATGAAGTGTTTAATTAAGCTTGTATGTTCGTCTGACGAAGACGAAGTGTGAGACTGTAAACACTAAATCACACACTTGGGTACATTTCTAGGTCTTAATCACATATCACTATTCATATGATTCCTAAGCAAGAAATGTAGTAATTTTGACATCTATCTTTGACGTCTTTTCTTTCTTTCTCACTTTCTTTGTGGTCTTTCACACCTCATTGCCCAATATGATCTTCACCACTTTATCTTTCTTGGATCTAGACACCAGCACCTAGCCAGGACGCCAACACCCAGGTGTCCCCATCCCCTCTAGGCACCCTCGACCTCTTTGTATCTTTCTCGCCCCTTTTGGGCCTCTTTTATCTTTTGGGCATCTTGTTTTCTTAGTAGTCGACCTGTTAGACGTTAATTACGAAATCGAACCAAGGGAACCATATAAATACAAAACTATGTTACCAAAATAAGGGACCAAGATCTAAGAATTTATTACTATCACCTAAGGTTTCATCTAAAGGAATTTCAAGAGCACCAAATCATCCATTTAGCTTCATTCAAAGGACAAGGGATTGCATTCTTTTGCATACACTTCATAGAAGGGTAAGTTCATTTTGACATCCAAACATCTATTTACATTACTACATCTAGCTATTTATCATTATTCAGTGCATCTTACACAAGAACCACCTAGGGCATGATTCTACACACATGCACAGAAATACATGGAGTTTGAGATGTAGTGCAATGCTTGATCATAACTTCACTCTATTGGGTGACCGCCAGGGTCAGTATGACTCCCCATTTACATCTTTTTCTTTTTAAGATTTGTTTTGTTTTAGGGTTTTGCAAGAGGTCTTTTGTTTTCCAAGTTAGAGGTGAATTATTTGGACATCCAACGGCATGTAGGCAATCAATGACGAACATTAGAGAACATATTGGGATGCTATAAAATTCAATTTCTGAGGTTTTCGCAGTCACAGGTGCCCAAAACTAGTCTCTAGTACCTAGGAACCCCTTGACCCAGTCCAAGCGCCATACTCCTGAAATTTCTGAAAGTTATGTAATGTTATGGGCTCAGTTACTAAAGTTTGTCATCATGTTTCATCAATTTTTCAACTCATTACATCTTTGGTATTATTGTGAAATTAGCTAAGTCTCTTATTTCCTCTCTTGCACTTAGGGTTATTTTTTTAGCTTACTGCTTAGGTCAAATCTGTACTATATTGCTTATTTATTTGTTGCGACTTTGCAATTAGGGTTTTACAAATTTCAATATTTGTTAAATCATTTAGTGAACCCCACTCATGATTAGTCTTTTGGATCCTTCTTTGGCATATCATCTTCTCTACCATGGTTCCTAAGGTTTGTCAAATTTCTTTGTCTCCATTGTTTCAAATGCATTCACCTTGCAAAGAGGTTCTTCAAAAAGCCCTAGACACCATGTTTCTCCCTAAATATATGCCACCCGCTCAAGTAAGTGCCATTTTCAATTGTCTATTTGATGACAATATCCTTCACGACGCTCCATCCAATCAACCCATTTTAGAGTCAATTCAAGCCTTACATTCTTTATTTTAGGATAAATTTTAGGCTATGGAATCAACAATTATATATCTTAAATCTGAAATTCGACATCTCAAGGATGCTTCTTAGGTTTACGATAGTTCTCCTTTTACAGCTCATTCTCCTTATCTTATTTATATATATTCTGCATGTGCTCATATCAGTGAACCTCAAGTATTACCATTACCAACACCTCTCTAGTTTGATTTCAATGCTAAGCAACAAGATATTCTTCCTCAACTCCTCACACATCAACAGATCATCTTACCATCTACTCTTTTTTATCCTCCTTATCGAATTTTTCAATATCAAGGCCTCCCATATTATGATTATCATCGAATCAATGAACATAATGAAAATGATTTCTCTTCTCTAAAGAGACAAACTGACCAGCTTAAGTATTATGGTCTTATTTCATTTGCTACACAAAATGCTCCTACACCTTCATCTCCAATTTCTACATCTCATTGGGTTCCCAAATCTGATTCATCTATGTATAACGGGCATCATGCCATCAATTCTAATATTCTTCCTTCTGTCACTCAAGCACTACCTATACAACCCAACCAGTATAAGAAATCACCTCTCAAGGTCAATCCTCCATCACCTCCTCTTATTAAGTCCTCTTCTGCGTCACCACCAGCTAAGAAACCACCTCTCAAAATAAATCCATCACCACCTCAACTAAAGTATTCTAAATAATTAGCAAACAAGCAACCACTCACTAAGCAAGACAAGAAAATTCTATATGGCATCTTTCAACTTCCTTCATTCAACCCCGCATCCATCCTTGATCTTAATGTTGCTCCTACTCACCATTGTGTTAACAATATGATTTCTTATGATACATTTCAAACTCCATCAACATTGCAATGTATTTCTTACATCATCACGTAGCTCTATATCTCTCATACACTTTGGGGGCATCACGATCACCCCCCCTTCTAACATTGATAGGTGTCTCACATTTCTTCTATGACATTTCATGCTTCAAATCTAGTCTTCACACACATCTTACACATCTTGATATACTTGTATCGTCATTACCCGATGCCACACTCTAGCTCAATGGTTCATACTCGACTGCCGAGGGTATAAATTTGAAATGAACCTCACCACACTCACTCAATATAAACACTCTACGCATTGTCGATCATATCTTTCTAGCTCATATTTCAAACCATTTCCCACTGACACACTCTTGTTCTATGGTTCATTCTTGACTGCTAAGGGGGTATTTATAAATGAACCTCATACCATGTGTATTCATCCACATACACTCAGGGGGCATGCTGTCCCTATCACACTTGCATTGCATTTCATTCCATCACACTTATTCACAACATGAACATGCATATCTTGGCTACACATTGTACTTGTTTGCTTATACACATGTTACAATTTTATTACTATGTTAGATGGATATTTTGTATGTCACTATCTTTTCTATATACACATGCGCGTTCACTTGCCTTCTAGTTGTGAATGCATACTTTATACAGATCCTTAAACACAACATGAAAGCTTGGCACTATACCTCTTACTAGTCCCACAACATCTCCTCAGGCATCTACTTTTGTACACTCACTACATGTGCTATTATTTTGTTTTATACTACTTTCTATTCTTGCTAGCACACTTTATATTGTATTATACACACTTTAACATACTTTTTATCTTTCTAACATGCTAACAGGTGCTTCATGTGAAGCATTTGTCTTGCAGGAACTATTTAATACCATGGATCTCTGATAATTTTCTTGCTTTTGTTTGTCATTGTTTGTATGCTATGCCCTTTTTCTTGTGTGCACACTGTACGCTTTTGGCCGCTTCATCCCTAATTGTCTAGTGACATTGTGAGTGATGTATCATGTTTGAAACCAACTTTTCATGGTTGACATTGTCTTCTTTCTTGCTAACTTACACAGTGTCTTATATTTACGTATTTTTCTTGATTATACTAACACATTTTGTTTACGTGTACCTTGGTTTACCAAGAAAATCCACTCCCCCTACAGGGTATCAATTTCACCATAGTTTATGGTCCTCTCCTTTGGTTCATATCCTCCTAGTGATGTCACATGCACTCCAAATGAGGGGGCATACATTGGGTGAATCAATCACCCCATTCAACAATACACAGTCATAGGTAATACCTATACAATACAAGACCAACATAGTCTTCAGTCACATAAATGGCCCAAATTTTGACTTGGGTCCTCGGCATAACATAGATGCCAGTGCCCAAATATAGATATGAGAAACTAGGAATTCCTAACCCTTCATGGGTGCCTATGACCATGGGGTAGTTACAGTCACTTTCTTAGATCAACACAGTTTTTAGAAATTACTCAACAATTTTCACAGTACAGGCACAATCTTCCAGCAATCAGCATGCATGCATTTTATTATCTTTTTCTATTCGTGTTAGATTAAACTTGATTGAAATGGAACAAGTTAGGATCACACCATTTGCAGTGGTGTATAAATTGTTGAGAAGCAATCAAGGTTAGATAATAACACTAGACCTTTCTCCCCAACACTTCTTCTGTGTGGCATAAGATTGCCCAAAAAGCTTGCACTTGGCGCAATTGACATGAGATAACCCAAAAAACTCACATTTGGTGCACTTGGCATGAGATCGTTCGAATAACTTGCTCTTGGTGTGAGATCACTCAAAAAAATCAGTCTTCTACATCATTTTTAGGATCCTTTCTATGCCACTAACACATATCTAGAGGCAAGGGAAACCATTGCCAGAGAATGAAAAGAACCCTATGCTTGACATATATGCTATCTATGCAAAGGTAATTCCGATCCCACCAGAATTAAGAAACACCATGTATTTCTCAAAGTTGTCTGCACAGCCTGGTTAAAAAGAAAAGACTGAATTGTTTTCATCAATCATCTTGGGACTGCAAAAAAACAATTGGAATTATGTTTTTTTCCCAAACTACCTTCAGCACTCTTTTTTCTTTAAATGTCTTTTCCTTTAGGATCCTAACTTAAGGCATAATTGGAATGTATGTTTTCAAAAATAATGGTTCTTCATCTTAGAAGTTGTTTAAAAAAAACAAGTCCTTTTGCAATATTTTCTATTTCATGAAAATGGTACTTCTGTATGTGTTCCACTATTGTCTTTGTGTTAATTGGTAGGCTAATAATTTTCTTTGTATTGTTTTCTTTACTTAGAGATTTCCTACCTCATGGGATTTTTGTGTTGTTTTTGTCACTTAAGTGTACTAGTTTTGTTTGAGCCTATCTTATCCAATTGTGTTGAATACTTACTAGTTGTATTTAGAGATAAGCTTACTACCTCCTTGTGTGATTCACTTGAATGTGAGTATCAGTTAGTGAGAGTTGTTCACCACTGGTAGTGTACAACATTTTTTTTCTTTCTCCTCTTATATAGTACAATTAAACTTGGCATCACATCATTCTAATTAATAGAACTTAGTTGATTTGGCGTGATTCTTTTCATTTTTTTGAATTCTAATCTCGTTTTTCTTCGAACTTCAGATTTGTATGTGTGTGTTTCAGTCCACCTTTATGAATTCCGGCTCACATTTCTCACCAGTGTACTCTTTGATTAATTGACTCTGGTTTTCCTGATATGGTATCCAAGCCATGCTATATTAATTGTGTTCTGGTTTTATCTTGTAGGACTTTTCATAGAATTGTTATTTGACAAAACAAAGTTTTACATTATTTTATATGGCTGGTTAAGGAGAAATATTGTAGGTTTATTTTTATGTGTGGTTCATTTTATAACGAGGCAAAATATCTATGATATGTTTTTGGGCATTGCTTATGACAGGGATCTCCAAAGGCATTTTTAGTGTTTATTTGACTTTTGGTTTCACTCATATCAAACCCAGGGTGGCCTTCTTTTTTACTAACTGTTTGGATCTGCATTGGAGGGGTGTTTTTTTTGTTATGGAAGGGTAGATTTATATTTTTGGGACCATGGTTTATAGCTAGAGGGGTGTTTTTTGCTATTTGGACACGTTTTTACAGTCTAGAGGGTGTGGTTTTTTGATGTTTTGGAGCGATGTTTTTTTACGTTTAGAGGGCGGTTTTTGCTTTTTAGGGGTTTTTTTAGTTGTTTCATCAGGGAATCTACTACCTAAACTAACCATTGGAGAGCTTTTTCCCTTCCATGAACATCATTAACATTATAGTTTGACCTATTTTTTACCCTTGTATGATAAAACGACCTTTGGTAAGTTTCTTCACGCCAATGTGCCCAAGCTAATTGTCTATTTTTTTTATTGCAAATTATTCCTCATTTTGTAATCTAAAGTTTTTTCAAAACCGAACATTGTTTTCTTTTTTGGAAACAAAGTCCATTTAGAAAAAAACGAAATTGTAGTATAAGTAATGAAGTGTTTAATTAAGCTGTATGTTCGTCTGACGAAGACGAAGTGTAGACTGAAACCCTAAATCCACACCTTTGGTAATTTCTAGGTCCTTAATCCATATCACTATTCATATATCTAAGCAGAAATGTTAGTATTTTGAATCTATCTTTGACGTCTTTTTCTTTTTTTTCCTCACTTTTCTTTGTGTCTTTTCACACCTCATTGCCCATAGATCTTTCACCACTTTATCAAATTTCTTGATCTAGACCCCAGCACCCTATCCAGGACGCAAACACCAGTGTCCCCATCCCCTCTAGGCACCCTCGCCTCTTGTATCTTCTCGCCCTTTTGGGGCTCTTTATATCTATCTTTTGGGCATCTTTGGGTTTTCTTAGTAGGTCGAACCTGTTAGACGTAATCACGACTCAACACAAAGGGAACCATATAAATACCAACCTATTGGGTTAGCCCAAAAAAGGGAGACCAAGAATCTAAGAAATTTATTACGATCACCTAAGGTTTCATCTAAAGGAATTTTCAGAGCACCAAATCATCCATTTAGCTTCATTCAAAGGACAGGGATTGTCATTCTTTTGCATACACTTCATAGAAGTGTAAGATCATTTTGACACATCCAAACATCCTATTTACATTACGACATCTAGCTATTTATTATCATTATTCAGTGCATCTTACACAAGAACCCCTAGGGCATGATTTCTACAACACATGCACAGAAAATACATGGAGTGTTGCGATGTATGCAATGCTTGAATCATAACTTCACTCTATTGGGTGACCCGCCAGTGTCAGTATGACTCCCCATTTCAATCTTTTTCTTTTTAAGATTTGTTTGTTTTGTTAAGGGTTTGCAAGAGGTCTTTTGTTTTCCAAGTTTAGAGGTTAATTATTTGGACATCCCACGGCATGTATGCAATCACAATGACGACCATTAGAGAACATATTGGGATGCTATAAATTCAATTTCCTGAGGTTTTCGCAGTCACGAGGTGCCCAAAACTAGTCTCTAGTACCTAGGAACCCCTTGACCCAGTCCAAGCGCCATACTCCCTGAAAATATGTGAAAGTTATGTATGTTATGGCTCAGTTACTACAGTTTGTCATCATTTTCATCAATCATTTTTCAACTCATTACATCTTTTGTATTATTAGTGAAATTACGCTAAGTCTCCTTATTTCCTCTCTTGCCTTAGGGTTATTTTTTTAGCTTACTGCTTAGGTCAAATCTGTACGATTTGCTTATTTTATTTGTTGCGACTTTGCAATTATTAAGGGTTTTAACAAATTTCATATTTTTAAATCTTTAGTGGACCCCCTCATGCATTATCGTTTGGATCCTTCTTTGGCATATCATCTTCTCTACCATGGTCCCAAGGTTTGTCAAATTTCTTCAAATTCTTTTGTCGCCAAGTGTGTTCAAAATGCATTCCCTTGCAAAGAGGTTCTTCAAAAAGCCCTATACACATGTTTCTAGAAGAAGATTTCTTCCCTCCACAAATAAATGCACACCGCACCCTCTCAAGTACTGCATTTTCAATTGTCTATTTGATGACAATACCTTCAACGACGCTCCATCCAATCACCCATTTAGAGTCAATTCAAGCCTTACATTCTTTATTTTAGGATAAATTTTAGGCTATGGAATCAACAATTATATATCTTAAATCTGAAATTCGACATCTCAAGGATGCTTCTTAGGTTTACGATAGTTCTCCTTTTACAGCTCATTCTCCTTATCTTATTTATATTATATTCTACTTGTGCTTATATCAATGAACCTCAAGTATTACCATTACCAACACCTCTCTAGTTTGATTTCAATGCTAAGCAACAAGATATTCTTCCTCAACTCCTCACACATTCAACAGATCATCTTACAGCTACTCTTTTTTATCCTCCTTATCGAATTTTCAATATCAAGGCCTCCCATATTATGATTATCATCGAATCAATGAACATAATGAAGAATGATTTCTCTTCTCTAAAGAGACAAACTGACCAGCTTAAGTATTATGGTCTTATTTCATTGGCTACACAAAATGCTCCTACACCTGCATCTCCAATTTCTACCATCTCATTGGGTTCACAAATCTGATTCATCTATGTATACGGGCATCATGCCATCAATTCTAATATTCTTCCTTCTGTCACTCAAGCACTACCTATACAACCCAACCAGTATAAGAAATCACCTCTCAAGGGTCAATCCTCCATCACCTCCTCTTAGTAAGTCCTCTCTGCGTCACCACCAGCTAAGAAACCACCTCTCAAAATAAATCCATCACCACCTCAACTAAAGTATTCTAAATAATTAGCAAACAAGCAACCACTCACTAAGCAAGACAAGAAAATTCTATATGGCATCTTTCAACTTCCTTCATTCAACCCCGCATCCATCCTTGATCTTAATGTTGCTCCTACTCACCATTGTGTTAACAATATGATTTCTTTATGATACATTTCAAACTCCATCAACATTGCAATGTATTTCTTACATCATCACGTAGCTCTATATCTCTCATACACTTTGGGGGCATCACGATCACCCCCCCTTCTAACATTGATAGGTGTCTCACATTTCTTCTATGACATTTCATGCTTCAAATCTAGTCTGCACACACATCTTACACATCTTGATATACTTGTATCGTCATTACCCGATGCCACACTCTAGCTCAATGGTTCATACTCGACTGCCGAGGGTATAAATTTGAAATGAACCTCACCACACTCACTCAATATAAACACTCTACGCATTGTCGATCATATCTTTCTAGCTCATATTTCAAACCATTTCCCACTGACACACTCTTGTTCTATGGTTCATTTCTTGACTGCTAAGGGGGTATTTATAAATGAACCTCATACCATGTGTATTCATCCACATACACTCAGGGGGCATGCTGTCCCTATCACACTTGCATTGCATTTCATTCCATCACACTTATTCACAACATGAACATGCATATCTTGGCTACACATTGTACTTGTTTGCTTATACACATGTTACAATTTTATTACTATGTTAGATGGATATTTTGTATGTCACTATCTTTTCTATATACACATGCGCGTTCACTTGCCTTCTAGTTGTGAATGCATACTTTATACAGATCCTTAAACACAACATGAAAGCTTGGCACTATACCTCTTACTAGTCCCACAACATCTCCTCAGGCATCTACTTTTGTACACTCACTACATGTGCTATTATTTTGTTTTATACTACTTTCTATTCTTGCTAGCACACTTTATATTGTATTATACACACTTTAACATACTTTTTATCTTTCTAACATGCTAACAGGTGCTTCATGTGAAGCATTTGTCTTGCAGGAACTATTTAATACCATGGATCTCTGATAATTTTCTTGCTTTGTTTGTCATTGTTTGTATGCTAGCCCTTGTTCTTGGTGTCACACTGTACGCTTTTGGCCGCTTCATCCCTAATTGTCTAGTGACATTGTGAGTGATGTATCATGTTTGAAACCAACTTTTCATGGTTGACATTGTCTTCTTTCTTGCTACTTACACAGTTGTCTTATATTTACGTATTTTTCTGATTATACTAACACATTTTGTTTACGTGTACCTTGGTTTACCAAGAAAATCCACTCCCCCTACAGGGTATCCAATTTCACCATAGTTTATGGTCCTCTCCTTTGGTTCATATCCTCCTAGTGATGTCACCTGCACTCCAAATGAGGGGGCATACATTGGGTGAATCAATCACCCCATTCACAATACACAGTCATAGGTAATACCTATACAATACACAGACCAACATAGTCTTCAGTCACATAAATGGCCCAAATTTTGACTTGGGTCCTCGCATAACATAGATGCCAGTGCCCAAATATAGATATGAGAAACTAGGAATTCCTAACCCTTCATGGGTGCCTATGAACCATGGGGGTAGTTACAGTCACTGTCTTAGATCAACACAGTTTTTAGAAATACTCAACAATTTTCCACAGTACAGGCACAATCTTCCAGCAATCAGCATGCATGCATTTATTATCTTTTTCTATTCGTGTTAGATTAAACTTGATTGAAATGGAACAAGTTAGGATCACAACCATTTGCAGTGGTGTATAAATTGTTTGATAAGCAATCAAGGGTTAGATAATAACACTAGACCTTTCTCCCCAACACTTCTTCTGTGTGGCATAAGATTGCCCAAAAAGCTTGCACTTGGCGCAATTGACATGAGATAACCCAAAAAACTCACATTTGGTGCACTTGGCATGAGATCGTTCGAATAACTTGCTCTTGGTGTGAGATCACTCAAAAAAATCAGTCTTCTACATCATTTTTAGGATCCTTTCTATCCTTTTTACTCGTCATGGATTAGGTGTACATGATCCTTTTCACATTTTTACATACTTTTACATACTTGGATCGAATTTTTTACATATACATGACTATGACTACTCTTTTTCTCTTCTCCTTACAAGTCCATCCTTATGGGAAAAAGTAGTCATATCATCAAACATATCAAGTAACAATGACAATAGGTACAACACGACACAACACATATGCTTTCACCCCTAGGGTCACTTTCTCTTCTTTAGCTTCCACACTTCATTTTTATCACTCCACATTTTTTCTTGTCTCTCGGCATGCTTTCACCATCAATCTACATGGTTATCAGGTACACATCTCTTATTTACTTCATGTTATCAAGTATTTACTCAACATCATAATGCGGGGGCAAATGTAGAAACTAAATCATGCACTTGGGTATATTTCTAGGTCCTAATCACATACCACTATTCAAATTATTCCTAAGTGAGAAAAGTAGTAATTGACATATATCTTTGGTCTCTTTTCTTTCATTCTTGCTTTCTCTGTGGTATTTCACACCTCACTTCCCAGTCTGATCTTCACCGCTTTAACTTTCTTGGCTCTAGACACTAGCTCCCAAGCACCCCTATCCCCTATGGGTGTTCCCAACCTATTTGTATCTTGCTCACCCCTTTAGGGCCTCTTTTATCTTTTGGGCATCTTGTTTTCTTGGTGTTCAACATTTTAGAGGTTAATTATAAAATTCAACCATGGTAATCATATAAATACAAAGCTATGTGACCAAAATAAGGGACCAAGCTCTAAGCATATATTACTATCACCTAAGGTTGCATCAAAAGGCATTTCAAGAGCATCAAAGCATCCATCTAGCTTCATTAAAGGGACAAGGGTCTGCATTCTTCTACATACATTTCATAGGAGGGGAATTTCATTTTGACATCCACACATCTATTTACATTGCTATATCTAGCTATTGCTCGCTATTCAGTGCATATTGCACAAGAGCCACCTCAGGCATGATTCTACACACACATGTAAAAATAAAAGGATTCTGAGATGTAGTGCAATGATCAGTTATAAGTTCACTATGTTGGGTGACTATCAGGGTCAGTCTGACCTAATTTGCATATTTTTCTTTTCAATATTTGATGTTTTTTGGATTTTTGCAGGAGATCTTTTATTTTGCAAGTTACATGCAAATTTGGCAGACATCCAACGACATACAGGAAACCAATGATGAACATTAGCGAACATCTTGCGACACTAAAAAATTAAGTTTATGAGGTATTTTGCAGTTGCAGGTGCCCAGGACTAGTCTCCAGCACCTAGGTACCTCTGACCCAATCCAGGTGCCCTAGTCCCAACATTTACGAAAGTTATGCAATTTTTTGGGCTTGGCTATGACAATTTGTCCTCTTGTTTCATCAATTTTTCATCTCACTACATCTTCAAGATTATTGCAAAATAAGATAAGTCTCTTATTTCCTATCTTACACCTAGGGTTTCATTTTTTAAATCTTATTTCTTAGGTCAAATCTATACTTTATTGCTTATGTTTGCATTATGACTCTACAATTAGGGTTTTACAAATTTTAATATTTATTAAATCATAGGGCCAGGTTTTCAGGAGGCCAATTCCCCCTCAAAAATTAAACCATTTTAATCTATAATCTGTGTCGATTCCAATAGGTTGTTGGAAGGCTAGGTACCTGTAGGCACCTAAAAATTACATGGTGTAACACAAAAAATGCAATGTATCTAATGATGATAAAAAATTCTTCCAAGGTAAAAATGAGGTCAAGATCTTTACCTCTCTCCTTTACATCTATCATTCGACTAAAATCAACCCTTATGTTTTGTATCCAAACTTTAATTTTGCTTACAAGACCACTTCTTAAGATTTTGGCATTGTTTTGAGTGGCGTTTATGCAACCTCCCTGGCGATTATGTAACCTCAAGTCTACCTACACTGGAAGTTACGTAATCGTCAGTTTGCTTACACCGACGGTTGCGTAACAACTAGTCTACCTACATAGGTGGTTTCATAACCACCAGTCTGTGTACACCGACGGTCTTGTCACTTAAAATCATAGAGTTAAAACATGTGTTTTTCAATGTGTGTTTGGATATCGGGAATGATTTTCTCACTTGTTTCTCAACAGTTTTGTCTGTTTTTGGGCTCGTTGTAATCTTATTGATTTTATCTTCCTCTTTGGCTATGTTTAGAAGGTTGAATTCCTTTCCTTTTGTTGATTTGTCACTTTGTCATCGACACATGTAATTGACTTCTTCTTTCCCATATTTTATAAAAGCCAAAATTTTACCCGTATGATGGGTTGCATTTTTCATATTCTTGAGACAAAGTTATGCTGCTGAAACTTTGAGAGGAACCACACAAACAACCAAATATTTTCTCTTTTCTTTCCTACCATTTACTTTCAGTCATTTCTTGCACCAATCTAGCCACAACCAATATTTTTTTTCTTTTCTACTTGCCAACATCTATGTACTCCTGGATCAATTGGACTTCATACTTGGAAGAAGATACAAAGTTGAGGAGACAACATGCACATATAACCTTTGGGAAGCTACCATAGTACAATAGTAACTAGATTTGGGTCATACTTAAATTATTTGAAGCTTTAATTAATTTGTATTTGTTAGAATAGAAAGTATGCATTTATTGTGAGTTCGTATAATTGTAGAAGTGGAAGGCTTCATCAATTCCTGAATGTATTTATCTTATTTCTAGTATTCATTTTTCAAAATATTTCTTATATCTTCCCTTGATAACTTCTTCCAGGCTTATCCCTATGGATCTTCTTGGGGAATTAGTTGGAGGAAGAAGTGAATAAATCCTTGCATGTCTTTTATTTCTTTTTATTAGTTTAGATTTACTTATACCAGAAAAAGTTCATACGACAAAAAGGAAATTTCTTCTACGAAGCTTTTCCCTTTCCAGAAAACTTGAGGCACAATTATTGTCATAAAAAGTTTATTTTATTTTATTTAGATTAATCATTTTCAAATACATTCTTTTAGAATATAATTTTTAGAAAATCCTCCAACAAAGGAATAGCCACATCTGGCTATTCTCTATTTTTAGTTTATTTTATTATAAGTAATAGTATTTTATTATAATTAGTTTTTTGTGTCTATGTAGAATAGTTTATTTATTTGTTTTATCTAAATTCTGAAAAATAAAAAAAATTAGTTGTTTAATTAGTTTTCTTTTAATTCATTTCTTGTTCAGAAAATAGAATATATAGTATTTCATTTCGTTTTATTTAATTAATTAGGAATGAATCTAGCTAATTAAGAGATTAAAGCACATTTGTCTTTTAATCAAGTTAGATTTACTTTTCTTAATTAGTTAAAATGAAAATTTCAACATAGTTTAACTTTCAAATTAAACCATAAGGAACTTACGCTACCCATACATTGCCTCTAATTTCCCCTTTGCCAACTCAACTACTAGGAATTCACACTACCTGATGTTAGTCCCCGATTCTCCTATAGTTACCCATCAACATTCTTGCAATCTTACACATTCTTGCTATCTTGACATGACCTTGGGAGGTCACGTGCATCTAACAATCACGTGTTGATTCTCAGGGATACAAAATTGGTGAACTCGACGTGAAGGTCTAGTTGCTTCTCATTTCCTTTTCTTTCATTGCTATTACCTCACCTTTCCATTTATTACCATATTTTGGTAGGTATTTTATACTTCCTAAAATGTCTGATAGAGATTTTGGTGGGCCATTTGGATGTGATAGATATTACTCCAACGTTCATCCATAAAATCCCCCTTCCCTTTCTAGATGGGTTGATAACTACACCAACAACATGCAAGCCTCCCCTAGCTACATCTCAAACCTCACTAGTCATGCGAGAATAAAGGAGGTTGATCAAACTTTGAACATACAATGCAGTCAACCCATTTCAAAAAATATGCCTTTTATGGGTGGGACAAGTCCTTACCCTAGAGTCTTGTTGAGACCTCACTTACCATGCAATCTAAAGAATATGACATCTTTGCACAAATTTCTAATCCTCTTCACCAAATAGACGAGTCCTCATATATGATGAAGATCCAAACCTCTGAGATGTTCAACAATCAAATAACTATCCTGAGACTCCTATTTTTAAGGAAAACAAGAATGACAATGTTGAACAATTTATAAGGGGATAGTAAGTGTCCTCTCACCAAACCCTAAACCACAAGCAACCTTAACAAGAAACCAATCCTCTCCCCATGATGTTATTTCCACCTTAGTAGGGAGGATTATAGAAACTAGAGAGTGCCCAACCTTACAACCAACCTATTAAGTAGGCAGAATATGGGGTATCATGTTGACAATAAGGGATACACACCCTACCAATGCACAACCAGTACAACATCTTTTACAACAGGTTATCCAATCATATCGAATCTGGGTGATCTCCTCACATGATTTGACACACTAGGGATGATTTTTCATCTTCTCATGCTTTATCCCACACAAGGCTAGCTGGAAGTATGCTCTTAAATGCCATTTCTTCGAGAAATGGTGACATTCCCTAGTTTCATGCCTACTAGACATATCCTAGTGTCATTCCTCCTTTTGCATATGTATGAAAATTCCCCCTCAGATGGAAGCTAACACTTTCCTACTCCTATACATTGTATCAAGGAGCTCGATACGTCCCAGTTAATGCATACACCAAATCCTATCCAACTCCTCCTCTACCTCCTCATCAAGGAGATTCAATGGTGGAATCTTACGAAATGGGTTCTTTCTCTTAGTATTGAAAGAACCCCTTGACTCACAATACAGGGTGTTCAGTGCTTCAACGCCCATTGCATGATCTTCCTATGGTTTAAGGGAGAAGGAGACCCCGAATGCTCATATCAAGGCCTACACTACTTCCATAAGGGAATTGCTTCTTTGGATGCCATGGTGGCTAATATATTTAAAAAACCCTGAGGGAATCACTTTAGATTAGTACTATGGATTCCAAAAGATTCTATACAGTCCCTTTAAAAAACTTGTTTCGGAATTCATTAGAGCATTTGACATGAACAAGTTACTTCAAATAGGAATTATGGAGTTTCAACATATAGGAAGGAGCAAAAAAATCCAAATATGGAATCAATTTATTTAATCCTCTATAAGTGAACCTAACATTGACCAATGGAAATTTGTGATATTTTCCTTCACTCTCTCAATTGAGAGACCAAGGAAGAAGTCCAGACAGTTTCCTTTCCATAGTTATGAAGAAGTGTTGAAAGGTGCACTTCGATTTGACCAGGCTATTATTGATAGTGGGCATAAGACTTATGGTTTTAATGGGAAATTTTGTCCCCTAATCAAAACAATGAAAATCACCAAAACAATGGAGCCAACAACAAAGGGCCTAAAGTATTGAATCTTAATTGTGGTGCTATCACGAATGGTGTTACTAATCAAGAAAATAATGTTCGTTTTACAAATAATGGCTACACTAAAAATAATGACAACACGAGTAATCAAAGAGGCCTTAATTATTTTTCCTCCATCAAAACATTCAATTCAACCACCCCCTCCTCAACAAGTTCAAACCCAAGGCCCGAACCAGTACCAAAACTCTAGGAAAGGGGCAATGAATTATGGTTATAACAACCAGTTACAAAACTAACAACTGGGGTTATAATCAACAACAAAACTTGAACCAAAGGCCAAGAGATTATGAACCCAATATTTACTATGGATTTCATCATGTTATAGTCATGACACTAGAACTTGTATTAATTGAAAAATCACATACAATAATCCCAGAAAATCAAAGACAACTTTTATAGACATGTTTTTTAGCAAATCTTGAAAACAACCTCATAGTCAAGTTATACAGGACCCATTGCACCTTTGAATATAAACCTAGGAATCTATCGGGATCCATTCCCTAAATGTCCTGAAGATGTTAAGGTGAACCCTTAAAAAATAAACAACAAAATCCCTATTGGGAACAATGACCATAAGACCTCAACTTCTGATAAGTCTCGAGATGCTTCTTACCTCATCTCAAGCAACAATGAATTTTTTTTGGGATTAGTTGAGTTAGAGATTGAACCATAAATTAACGCAACAACTTGGAAAATGGAATATGTTTTGAAACCCCTTCCCACTCATTATCTCTGGCAAGATGATGTTCCTATAATATCAAAACCTGTAAGAGCTTATGATTGATTACGGATTTGAACAAGAAATTTATTACATATCATTTCTAGATTTATGAAGAATTACCCTATGCATCATTTTATGTTGCTAGACACACTGGATCTTGGTCACCTAATTCATGTTACTCCTCCTCTTGGAGCTGAAATAAATCATATTGAATTTGGAATTCATCCTCTGGGGTAGGATGATAGGGATACTAGGTTCATTTTTGATATAAGAAAGATGCTTTCTAACACTAGAATAACCCAAAGGGGAGATCCTACATTATATCTAAAAGTCTAGGCCTATAAAAAATACATCAAGATATCCATGATTGATGATGGGGATGAAGTGAATGTAGTTCCCTCCTCTTTCTTGCAAAATTTGGGATATGGGGAGACTAATTGCTCCTCTACAAGAAACACATTATGAGGATATGACAGTATTAAGGAAACCTCAAGTGGAACTATATTTCTTCCTATCTCCCTTGGGCCAAAAACCATCTTGACAGAGTTTTACATTATTGATGAGGAGATGAATTATAACATGATCCTTAGTAGACCCTAGATTCACCGAATGAAGGCTATTCCTTCTACTTTGTTTCAAGAATTTATATATCTCCATTTGGGAAAGGTCTTTATTGCTCAAGGGGATCCTAAACCATTTGACATACATCTAGAGAATCTATAGAAGAAACCAGGGGTCCATTCAAAATATGAGTTGTTTAAAAATTAGTTAAACAAACCTATACCATCTAAAAAACTGGTCGTGACCGCCCCGAATGTTTCAAAAGTTGAGGCTAATAACCCACAAATGTTTGAGGCAGAGAAAATAGATAAGGGTAAATAAATATTCGTGGAACCTATGTGCACCAAAACCACATAAGAGATTATGAAACTCTTAGAGAGTGATGAACTAATACTTCTCCCCTTCAAACCACAAGGAATGGGTACCCTCCTTGGTATAACTTTTCTTCCTGCAGATGATCTCAGCATAGGCGTAAACATGATAGAAATAAAGAAGGAAGGAGAGGATTTTGAGAACAAATTGATACCAATCAAAGCCATCTCTAGGGATTCCTCCATTCCTAGCCTCGGTCTAGACATAAATATGTCAAAAACCAAGCTCATTATGTCCACAAGACATAATCCCATAGCGTGAGAAATGTTAAATGTAACCACTACTTCCTACGTAGGGGAAAACGTTGAGCAACACAGTAATGATCACATGAATATGATATAGCAAAAATTCCACAAAGAGGTTTATAAATATCTCTTTCAAATGGAAGAATTAACTCTAAGGTTAGATGATCATATATATACAATGGGTAGGCCCATGGTGATAAGCTTAATCTAAGTAGTAGGTCCCTTGCCCAGAGAAATTAAAATCCAATTATCATGTGCATCATTTATGTACCTATTGGGAGGTGAGGAGTTTGAACATCTGTCATGCTAGTTCACCACAATATTCCATATATCTTCCCTTGAATAACTTCTTCCCATCCAGGCTTATTCCCATGATCTTCTTGGGGAATTAGTTGGAGGAATAAGTGAATAAATCCTTTTGCATGTCTTTATTTCTTGTTTATAGTTTTAGATTTACTTATAACCCAGAAAAAAGTTCAATACGACAAAAAGGAAATTTTCTCTTCTACAAAGCTTTCCCTTTCCAGAAAACTTGAGGCACAATTTATTGTCAAAAAGTTTATTTTAATATTTTAATTTTATATTAATCATTTTCAAATACATTCTTTTAGAATATAATTTTTTAGAAAATCCCCTCCAACAAGGAATAGCCCATCTGGCTATTCTCTATTTTTTTAGTTTAATTTATTCTACGTAATCCAGTATTTTTTCCTCATTCTGTTTTTTTGGTCTAATTAGCAATGATTTTTACTTATTTTGTTTTTACACTAAATTCCTGACACATCCCACAACATCGTTGTTTCCTTACGTTTTCTTTTCCTACTTCCTTTCTTGTTCAGAAAATAGAAATATAGTATTTCATTTCGTTTTAATTTAATAATATTAGGAATGAATCTAGCTAATTAAGAGATTAAAGCACATTTGGCTTTAATCAAGGTGTTTACTTTTTTAATTAGTTAAAATGAAAAGTCAACATAGTTTAACTTCAAATGAAACCATAAGGAACTTCCGCGCGCCATACATTTGCCTCAATTTCCTTCCCCTTTGCCAACTCAACTACTAAATTCACACTACCTGATGTTAGTTCCCCGATTCTCCTATAGTTACCACATCAACTCTTGGCATCCTTACACATCTCTTCTGCTATCTTGACATGACCCTTGGGGAGGTCCGTGCATCTACCCACACGTGTTGAGTCTCTCAGGGAACAAATTGGTGAACTCACTGAAGGTCTACTTGCTTCTCATTTCCTTTCTTTTCATTGCTATGTACCCTCACCTTTCATTTATTACCATATTTGGTAGGTATTTATACTTCCTAAAATGTCTGATAGAGATTTTGGTGGGGCCATTTGGATGTGATAGACTATTACTCCAACGTTCATCCATAAAATCCCCCTTCCTTTCTAGATGGGTTGATAACTACACCAACAACATGCAAGCATCCCCTAGCTACATCTCAAACCTCACTAGTCATGCGAGAATAAAGGAGGTTGATCAAACTTTGAACATACAATGCAGTCACCCATTTCAAAAAATATGCCTTTTATGGGTGGGACAGTCCTTACCCTAGAGTCTTGTTGAGACCTCACTTACCATGCAATCTAAAGAATATGACATCTTTGCACAAATTTCTAATCCTCTTCACCAAATAGACGAGTCCTCATATATGATGAAGATCCAAACCTCTGAGATGTTCAACAACAATATATTGACTACCTATCCTGAGACTCCTATTTTTAAGGAAAACAAGAATGACAATGTTGAACAATTTATAAAGGGGTATCACGTGTCATCTCAACCAAACCCTAAACCACAAGCACCTTAACAAGAAACCCAATCCTCTCCCCATGATGTTATTTCCACCTTAGTAGGGAGGATTATAGAAACTAGAGAGTGCCCAACCTTTACAACCAACCTATTAAGTAGGGCAGAATATGGGGTATCATGTTGACAATAAGGGATACACCCCTACCAATGCACAACCAGTACAACATCTTTTACAACAAGGTTATCCAATCATATCGAATCTGGGTGATCTCCTCACATGATTTGACACACTAGGGATGATTTTTCATCTATCTCATGCTTATCCCACACAAGGGCTAGCTGGAAGTATGCTCTTAAATGCCATTTCTTCGAGAAATGTGACATTCCCTAGTTTCATGCCTACTAGATCATATCCTAGTGTCATTCCTCCTTTTTGCATATGTATGAAAATTCCCCTCAGATGGAAGCATACACTTTTCCTACTCCTTATACATTGTATCAAGGAGCTCCATATGTTCCAGTTAATGCTTACACTATAACCTATCTAACTCCTTCTCCTCTACCTCCTCATCAAGGAGCTTCAATGGTGGAATCTTACGAAATGGGTTCTTTCTCTTAGTATTTGAAAGAACCCCTTGACTTCACAATACAGGGTGTCATGCTTCAACGCCCATTGCATGATCTTCCTATGTTTAAGGGAGAAGGAGACCCGAATGCTCATATCAAGGCCTACACTACTTCCATAAGGGAATTGCTTCCTTTGGATGCCATGGTGGCTAATATATTTAAAAAACCCTTGAGGGAATCACTTTAGATTAGTACTATCGGATTCCAAAAGATTCTATACAGTCCTTTAAAAAACTTGTTTCGGAATTCATTAGAGCATTTGACATGAACAAGTTACTTCAAATAGGAATTATGGAGTTTCAACATATTAGGAAGGAGCAAAAAAAATCCAAATATGGAATCAATTTATTTAATCCTCTATAAGTGAACCTAACATTGACCAAATGGAAATTTGTGATATTTTCCTTCACTCTCTCAATTGAGAGACCAAGGAAGAAGTCCAGAAGTTTCCTTTCCATAGTTATGAAGAAGTGTTGAAAGGTGCACTTCGATTTGACCAGGCTATTATTGATAGTGGGCATAAGACTTATGGTTTTAATGGGAAATTTGTGTCCCCTAATCAAAACAATGAAAATCACCAAAACAATGGAGCCAACAACAAAGGGCCTAAAGTATTGAATCTTAATTGTGGTGCTATCACGAATGGTGTTACTAATCAAGAAAATAATGTTCGTTTTACAAATAATGGCTACACTAAAAATAATGACAACACGAGTAATCAAAGAGGCCTTAATTATGTTTCCTCCATCAAAACATTCAATTTCAACCACCCCCTCCTCAACAAGTTCAAACCCAAGGCCCGAACCAGTACCAAAACTCTAGGAAAGGGGCAATGAATTATGGTTATAACAACCAGTTACAAAACTACAACTGGGGTTATAATCAACAACAAAACTTGAACCAAAGGCCAAGAGATTATGAACCCAATATTTACTATGGATTTCATCATGTTATAGGTCATGACACTAGAACTTGTATTAATTGGAAAAATCACATACAAATAATCCCAGAAAATCAAAGACAACTCTTTATAGACATGTTTTTAGCAAATCTTGAAACAACCTCATAGTCAAGTTATACAGGACCCATTGCACCTTTGAATATAAACCTAGGAATCTATCGGGATCCATTCCCTAAATGTCCTGAAGATGTTAAGGTGAACCCTTAAAAAATAAACAACAAAATCCCTATTGGGAACAATGACCATAAGACCTCAACTTCTGATAAGTCTCGAGATGCTTCTTACCTCATCTCAAGCAACAATGAATTTTTTTTGGGATTAGTTGAGTTAGAGATTGAACCATAAATTAACGCAACAACTTGGAAAATGGAATATGTTTTGAAACCCCTTCCCACTCATTATCTCTGGCAAGATGATGTTCCTATAATATCAAAACCTGTAAGAGCTTATGATTTGATTACGGATTTGAACAAGAAATTTTATTACATATCATTTCTAGATTTATTGAAGAATTACCCTATGCATCATTTTATGTTGCTAGACACACTGGATCTTGGTCACCTAATTCATGTTACTCCTCCTCTTGGAGCTGAAATAAATCATATTGAATTTGGAATTCATCCTCTGGGGTAGGATGATAGGGATACTAGGTTCATTTTTTTATATAAGCAAGATGCTTTCTAACACTAGAATAACCCAAAGGGGAGATCCTACATTATATCTACAAGTCTAGGTCTATAAAAATTACATCAAGAAATCCATGATCAATGATGGAGCTTCGGTGAATGTATTTCCCTTCTCTTTCTTGCAAAATTTGGGATATGGGGAGACTAATTGCTCCTCTACAAGAAACACATTATGAGGATATGACAGTATTAAGGAAACCTCAAGTGGAACTATATTTCTTCCTATCTCCCTTGGGCCAAAAACCATCTTGACAGAGTTTTACATTATTGATGAGGAGATGAATTATAACATGATCCTTAGTAGACCCTAGATTCACCGAATGAAGGCTATTCCTTCTACTTTGTTCCAAGAATTTATATATCTCCATTTGGGAAAGGTCTTTATTGCTTAAGGTGATCCTAAACCATTTGACATACATCTAGAGAATCTAAAGAAGAAACCAGGGGCCCATTCAAAATATGAGTTGTCTACAAATCAATTAACAAACTGATACCATTGAAAACATTGGTCGTGACCACCCCGAATGTTTCGAAATTTGAGGCTAATAACCCACAAATGTTTGAGGTAGCAAAAATAGATAAGGGTAAATAAATATCCGTGGAACCTATGTGCACCAAAACCACATAAGAGATTATGAAACTCTTAGAGAGTGATGAACTAATACTTCTCCCCTTCAAACCACAAGGAATGGGTACCCTCCTTGGTATAACTTTCTTCCTGCAGATGATCTCGGCATAGGCGTAAACATGATAGAAATAAAGAATGAATGAGAGGATTTTGAGAACAAATTGATACCAATCAAATCCATCTCTAGGGATTCCTCCATTCCTAGCCTCGGTCTAGACATAAATATTTTAAAAACCAAGCTCATTATGTCCACGAGACATAATCCCATAGCGTGAGAAATGTTAAATGTAACCACTACTTCCTACGTAGGGGAAAACGTTGAGCAACACAGTAATGATCACATGAATATGATATAGCAAAAATTCCACAAAGAGGTTTATAAATATCTCTTTCAAATGGAAGAATTAACTCTAAGGTTAGATGATCATATATATACAATTGTAGGCAAGGGTGATAAGCTTGAATCTAAGGTAGTAGGCCCTTGCCAAGAGAATGAAAAATCCAATTATCATGTGCATCATTTATGTACCTTGGGAGGTGAGGAGTTTGACATCTGTCAGCTAGATTCACCACAAATATTTCCATGCATAGTTCATTTAAATTTCCACACTGTACATTATTACATCCAAACTATTTATCATTTACATTATCATTTTTTGAAATTGTAAATTGAAACTTACTTTTCAAGCAACTTTTAAAAACTTTCAAATATTGGAAAAAACATTTAATCATACCTCTTCAAGTATCCTTCATATCATCACCAATTTTTTCTAATCTCTTCATTGTTTCAACATTTAAGACAGAATTTAGACATTGATCTTACCAATAATTGCACACTTAGTTCTATTCATGGTTTCTTATAGCTTAGGTGTCTTTGACCATAGTATGTTCTAGAAGATTATTGATGTCACATCTTTCCTTGAAACCTCTCTGATAACAGAAGCAATCAAAACATTTCACCTGGAGTTCTTTTCTACCTATCTCAACCTTCAGTGTTGAGCCCTCACAAATTATTGGTTGCTTGGGGTTGAAGCTAGGGGAAAGTGTTCCTTCCCAAAAGTACAAGTCTAAAAACAATAAACAAAAATAGATTAATCAACAATAAACACAAATATGCTTTCATTTCAAAATAAAATTACACTTATTTTCCCTACCAACCTTTGGTGATGATCCCACGCTTCTCACTAGTAGCGTGAGGTTCAGAAAGAAAGGAAGTGCCCTTACTCGCCTATTGTAGAATCAAAATCATTCACTTTAGGCATTATTTAGCTTGGTCTTATACTACTATATAAAAGGTTCTCAAGTGAATAAAGTATTAATTAATCCCACCTTTTGGTCATCCTTTTCTTATATTTTATTTCGTTATTCCCTCATATTTTTTATACTTATCCACTTGTTTCACAACTTCCCCGTCATTCTAGCCCAAAATCAGGGCACCCAAACCTGTACTAGGGCACCCTGGGGTGCCCTAGTCCCACCTTGGGTGCCCCGATCTATGTTTCTCTTTCCCACTTATTTTTGGGGCCTTTTTAGCCATTTTTCATCCTTATCCTTTTCCTCATCTAGATATGTCGGGGTTAATTACAAAATTAAGCTTGAGAACCCTATAAATATAAAGTTATAAGACCATAATGAGGGCCTAATGTCACATACTACTATCACTCCATTTAGAGTTGTATTCATTGCATCACTTGCATCCACATAGTGCCATGCATCAAGGCTAGGAGATTTGCATCACACACACAACATAGGGGGATGGATTCTATTCTATTCCATGCACACATGCTATTACATTTTCTATAGTTACTATTGCTCGCTACTTCACAAAGTGTGACTGGCACAAGAGCACCTAGGGCACGACATGCACACACTCACCAAAACTACATCCAGGTCTGAAATGTAGTGCAGCGCTCAGTGATAAGACCACTAGTTTGGTGGCTGAGGTCAGTCTGACCCATTCATTTTGCATCTTTATTTTTCTTAGGGTTTGATACTTCCTTTCTTCTTGCAGGTCATTATTCAACTCATCCAGTGAATCTAGTGTGACAGAACAGGAAGAGTTTCAGATCAACCTGCAACCATACCAAACTCAGATCTGGAGCTTTTACAGAGATCAAGGTGCCTAATCTATAGACCAGGGCACCCCGGGGTGCCCCAGTACCTTCCCAAGTGCCCCAGTCAGTTCAGATCTTCCAGATCTGGTCTTTGTAGGGTTCCTAAGTGATCGTCTGCACTTCCAAATTCTATGCCCAGACCTGTGACAACCTGCGACAGTCTCTTTGAATCAGCTAAGCCATTTCTCTTCCTTCTCTTGCATACTTAGGGTTTTATTTCACTTAGAATAATTATTTACTATTATTACATATTATTTTAGTTTCATTTATACAACATTTTAGTCCTCCTAATTAGATTAACATTAGTACCCTATACTCATTAGTTTAGTTTCCATTTTTGTTAATCATTTTGGTGAACCCCACGTTTCTTCATAACACCTTCTAGGTTTTTTCATTTATCTCTAGCCATCATGAATATTTTCGTCACTGAATATCTGCTTACCCATATTGATTTGCTTCATAGTGTTCAAACCCTCTTTGCTACTACCAATGTTTCTGTTGACATGCATTCAGACTCCATGTATAAAACGTATGTCGATGCCTTTTCCCCAACATATAACATTCAGGGCCAATCCCCCCGCTGACATTCACCCCTTTGACAATGACCCACCACTTTATATCATGTCTCACATCTACAATGTTGTTGTCAAGCACACTCTTATTGATAATGGGTTTGAGCTCAATTTGTGCCCTATGTCCTTTCTCCAGGCCTTAGGTTTGTTCACTTGTGACATTAGCCCTTCTTCCATCTCACTTCGTGCTTATGATAGTACTGTCTGTTTGTGTCTAGGCCACGTTACCTTACCTTTCACTGTAGGTCCTAAGACTCTCCCTACCGTCTTCTTTGTCATTGATTTTCCTGTCTCATATAATTACTTGCTAGGAAGGCCATGGCTTCATGCCATGCAAGTTGTTGCTTCTACAGTCCACCGTTGCATCAAGTTCTTACATGAGCGTGTTGAGTATACTATATTATGAGATCATGATCCATTCCAATATTGTGTTCATGACCCTCACACTAGTCTTCCTATCCCTCGCATTGATACTACATATGAAACTTAGCCTATGCATGATCATCCTCATTTACCATAACTTGAGGGCGCTATTTGTTTACTAGATGCTATCCCTTCTACACTACCTCCTACTACCACTATTATTCCACATCAGCCACCTGTTCCATCCATACACAATATCATTCCCTCTTTGTCTTCACAATTAGCTCATACCCCCTTTACATGTACACTCTTCATACATGGCTCATATTGGGAACATGTTCCACTCGATCCTACCTATGATGTCACCATATGTTCCCATGCCAGCCTCACTCATCTTGGTTTCACTTTTGAGGACCTTCAACCTTCTACTCATGATCCTCATCTATACTATGGCTTTGTTACTATAGTTACTGCTTATGGTTCGCATGTTTTTCATCTTCTAGTCTATTTACTGCGTACCCCTTGTTCCTCTCCACTCACATTAGGGGATTCTTGGCTTACCTACATTGGCGGCACATTAGACCCTAGTCACACTGACATTTTGTTCCCTATGTTGCTTCGGTTCGTGTCCTCATCTGCAATAGTTCCTTTCTTGGCTACTCACATAACTACACTCGATGGTATGCCCATGGTTTCCCACAACCCCCATTTACTGACGAAGAGTATGCTATGGGCATGTACAATCTACACTTCACAGGCTCCTTGCATGATCAACCCAATACTATTGCTTCCCAGGTCACTAATGCTTGTCCATATGACTTTGACCCTGAGGATGATGATCTTCTCGATGACTTCACATGATTTTTGGCCACAACCGCTTGGGGGGCATAGCCATTACACAATCCCCCCTTCATCATATTAGTGTAGCTACATCTTTCATCTTTGCATTCTCATTCATTCATTTCTTTGCATATAGGCATATTTATCACACATCATAGCACCCTCGTTACCCGATGACGCACTCTTGTGCTTCGGTTCACACTTGACTGTTGAGGGATTACCATTACACTGAACCCCACACACTGCACTATAGGTTCTACACATTTACATTCTATCACATACACCACACATCCTACATCATCATTTCTATACATAGCCTACATCCTACATTATCCTATACATCCCTCATCTATTAGTCATTTATACATCATCTATGTCATACACGCTACACTAGTCGTCATATCATCTGCATCTAGTTTTGCATCTCTTTCTTACATTCCATATTTACGCTAGGTTACATTATATATGAGTCTAGCTTTACATATAATCACTACATATTCTATTTACCCCTATCACCACATCTTACATATTGCCTATTCTACACACCCTACATTTACCCATTACATGAATCACATAACACATATATTCATCATATGCATTCTACATACTACACTAGATTCCATTACATATGGGTCTAGTTTCATCTTATCATCCTTACATATTCCATTTCTATATACACCTACTATTGCATTTCCTATATTACACGCGCTACACATCCTATATTGCATTGCCCAAACCACGCATTTACATTCCATATTCATCACTTGGTCGTTTCTACTACGTTGTCTTCTACGCGCTGCACTCACCACCCTATGATGCACTTTAGTTCCTCGGTCCATACTCGACTGCCGAGGGTTTACCAATCAAATGGACCTTACATTCACCATGTGACATTTTCCTCATGCGACATTTCCAACGTTAGTGACATACACCTTAGGTTAAATTGTCACCTATCTTATCATCTTGTAGTGGTATACGCTTTAGGCTAAATCACCACCCCCATTATCATCTTATAGTGGCATACACCTTAGGGTACATCACCACTCCCTTCTTACTCATCCCATAGTGACATACGCTTTAGGATAAATCATCACCCATCTTCATCCTTTCATCTTATAGTGATATACGCTTAGGGATAAATCATCACTCATACATTCAACAAGTCGTGGTATACACTTAGGCTATAGGGTCCATGCACATCTTTCCATATGTCTCATCCCCATACACTCATTTTATAGTGATATATGCTTAGGGATAAATCATCACTCCTCCATTCGACAAGTCTTGATATACACTTTGGCTATAGGGTCCATACACATCTCTCCACATGTCAAATTTCATCACCATTACATATACACACTCATCATACAACCAACACTACTCGACCATTTCCCGATGACGCACTCTCATTTATAGTTCATTCTTAGCTGCTGAGGGGGCAAATAAAATGAACCTCACTAGATACACGTCCATACACTCGGGGGGCACGTTGCCCCTATCATTTCATCTTGCATTCCATTCCACCCATTCATAACATATTACATAGTCTTGGGGGCATTTACTCTTTTTTTTAGTGTTTTACATGATCGCTTTACTACATATGTTACATTGCTTTCTTATATGTCATTATCATACACACATGCACATTCACATCTTTGTTTAGTGTGATCGCAGATACAGGAATCTACACGTGGCATGGATGCTCACCTTCTACCCTTCCTATACTGGTCGTTGGGGGCATCCACATTCATCTTATCTAGGTGCTATTGTTTCATTTTGTACTTAGCATCTTATACTACTTGTTCATACATGCTTTGACATATTGGTTATCACTCTAACATGCTAACGGGTGTTCCATGTGCAACACTTATTTTGCAGGATTACATGTTTCCATGACTACTTCTTTGTTTATACTTGTCTGCTTTGTTTTCCATTGTATGTGGGCTTTGCCCTTTGCTTGTGTGCACACTTGTTTGTTGTTTGCAGCCATGACAGCCTTGTATGTCTTGCAACATCATGAGTGATGTCCCATGTTTGAAACCCACTTTGTGCAGTCTACTTGTTTTCTTGCGTGTTTACACTACTTTTCTTGGTAGTTACTTACATTGTCTGCATATTTTACACTTGTCTTATTACATGCATGTGTTTTCGGACTAACACTTGTATTGGCTAGCCATCCCCTTTTGTGCCCACCTTGGTATCTACCAAGTGTTTCCCTTTCCCCCTACAGGGTAGAGTTCTATAGGTCAAAGTGTGGTTGGTCCTCTTTTAGGGATGCATTCTCCTATCATCGACATCGTATATGCCCCAAAGAGGGGGGCATCATTGAGGGTTTTCTACTAACACAGCATATTTACATTGGTTCACACACAGTGAGTGAGTTCAGACTAGTCTACGAACTCCATACACAACAACCTCTACAAGACATGGTGTCCTTCGGCAATTCTGTGGAGCAGTTATAGGCTTGGGGGTTACAGTGGGTGTGCCTCTCTACACTACTCCATCCAGTGGCATCGGATCACCCAAAAAACCAGGATAGTAAAGAGATCTCTTCACACATTTCAACAGAAGTGGTTAAAGGTTGGAGGACACAAGCATTTCCTCCTTATACTTCTTCAGCCAGGGTGGCATGAGATTGCCCAAAAAACTCACGACAATACAGGATATCCTTCTACACCCTTTTCTTGACATGGATCAGGTGCACATGTTCCATTTACACTTTTATTCTAGCGTATTTTACATTTGCGTACTTTACACATTTCTATATACATGCGTATTTTACACAATGTTTTTACATACATACATATTTGACTACTTGATTGTTTTCTCCTTGTAGGTCCAGCCGTATGAGAAACAAGCAGTCAAATTGGGGGGTACAATGACAACGAAAACGACAACTACACCACTACATGCACTTGCCTTTACTAACCATGCAGGTACATTACACACAACAAAAACTACACACGCGTTCCGCCCTAGGTTCACTCTCATCACTTTTTATGTGCATTTTTCATCTTTAGAATCCACGCTCCTCCACATTTTTATTTTTTTTCATTCCACACTTGAGTCTAGTCCATTGGAACGTCTTCTTCTACACTCTACATGGATATCAAGTACGCATCTCTATCTACTTTATGTTACCGAGCGTCTCACTCACCAACATAAAGTAGGGGTAAAATGTAGACACAAAATTATGCACTTTAAACATTATTTAGCCTGGTCTTATACTACTATTTAGAAGGTTCTCAAGTGAATAAAGTACTAATTAATCCCACATTTTGGCAATCTTTATTTTATATTTTATTTCGTCATTCCTGCATATTTTCTTACACTTATCCGTCCATTTCGCAACTTCCCCGTCATTCTATCCCAAAATCAGGGCACCCCAGCCTATACTGGGGCACCTTGGTCCCACCTTGGGAACCCCGATCTATGTTTCTCTTTTCTTGCTTATTTTTGGGGCCTTTCTAGCCGTTTTCCATCCTTATCCTTTCCCCAGTTGGCCTTGTCGGAATTAATTACGAAATTAAGCTTGAGAACCCTATAAATATAAATTTATAAGACCATAATGAGGGTCCTGACATCACATACTACTATCACTCCATCTAGAGTTGCATCCATTACATCACTTGTATCCACATAGTGTCATGCATCAAGGCTAGGATATCTGCATCACACACACAACATAGGGGGATTCTATTTTATTCCATGCACACATGTTATTTACATTTTCTATAGTTACTATTGCTCACTACTTCACAAAGTGCGACTGACACAAGAGCACCTAGGGCACGACATGCACACACTCACCAGAACTACATCTGGGTCTGAAATGTAGTGCAACGCTCAGTGATAAGACCACTAGTTTGGCGGCTAAGGTCAGTCTGACCCATTCATTTTGCATTTTTATTTTTCCTAGGGTTTTATACTTCTTTTCTTCTTGCAGGTCATTATTCAACTCATCCGACGAATCCAGTGCAATAAACAGGCAAGGTTTCAGACCAACCTGCGACCATAACAAACTCAAATCCAAAGCTTTTACAGAGATCAGGGCACCTAATTTGTAGACCAGGTGCCCCCCTAGTACCTTCCCAAGTGCCCCAGTCATTTCAGATCTTCCAGATCTGGTCTTCGCAGGGTTTCTGAGTGATCGTCTGCACTTCCAGATTCTGTTCTCAGACCTGCGACAACATGGGACAGTCTCTTCGAATCAGCTAAGCCATTTCTCCCCCTTATCTTGCACATTTAGGGTTTTATTTCACTTAGAATAATTATTTACTATCATTTCATATTATTTTAGTTTTGTTTATAAAACGTTTAGTACTCCTAATTAGATTAAAATTAGTGTCTATCCTTTCATTAGTTTAGTTTCCATTTTTGTTAATCACCTATTTCTTATCCTTGGTGATGAACCCATGCTTTTTGCACATAACATGGGGCAAGATGTAGGGGGTCCCGTAAAATAAATTAATTAGTTGTAAATAATTCAATGAATAAAAATTGCTTTGAAATCTTAAAAATACCAAGAAAATGAGTTATATGTGTATGTTACAAGAGAGTTAATCCATAAAACTAGATTCTATCAATCAAAAGGCCATCTTCGGATCTAAGTCTAGATAAAATTGCAAGAAAGTTACATTCTGAACTGGTTAGTTCACCATGCTTAGGGTTGAGTTGTAGGTTCCTAATTAGATTTTTTTCAAAATCTTGTCTTCTTGTCACCATCCTCATTCATACAAATCATACAACTAGTTATTCCTAGCTCTTGGTGATAAGTCCTCACATATTAATGGTTGTGTGGAATTGGGAATGAAGCAAGTTCATCTTTCTATTATATTACATTCATCACATTTTTCCAATAAAACAAAAGTTCTAAATATTAGTTGAAAACCAAAGTATCTATGCTACAATTTTTTCTCATATATATAAACAAGAATTCATTCTCTCTATCACATTTACATCATCATCCATGGAATGCTTTCATAAAACATAAAAAAGTATCAGAAATTCCTAACCATTTGAGAGTACATAGATGAAGCAAACTACAATGAAGTCAACTCTTACAAGGAATGCCATACCAATTTTTTTTCTATATGTATATATATGTGTTTATATATATATATATATATATATATAATGTCAAGTTTCTTGTGTATAATAATATAAAATAATGGAGTAAGTGTGGTCAAAATGCTCACCATGAGCCAAAAATACAAAAAAATCAATAAAATACACAAAAATTAGACTAAGCAATAAAGGTACTCTACCTATTCACCTCTTTGAGGCCCCTTACGACCGCTCCAGTTACGAATTTCCCATAAGTTCTTTCCGAGTGCACTCAAAAGTCAAAATCCAAAGCCTAACACAAAAGACCAAGTATCTCATATCTAACCCCTTTCTAAGTCCCTATTGGATCCGGAACCACCATTTCTAAATCCCTTCCAATTTAACCATACTCATGAATGAAACATTCACATGAAATTAGAAGTTCTAAATTCAGAATACTTTCCGAACATGAATGGTTTCCAAAAGTAGGAAAATTAATAAATATATAGTGCATGTTTGGGATTCTAACATTGCTTCAAGTGGGTGTATGTAGGATTGACGCACTAGAGTAGGTATATTTCTTACCCTCGTGGATATGGTATGTAAAGGTGACGGGAATGTTGGATTGACATGGTTTCAACACACTGGTGATTGAGGTATAATTTCTAACTCTCCCATTTGGGAGCTCCATACTCAGAATTCATGTTTTACGCCCATTCATGGCTAAAATGATTCTTTGAGGGGGAAATATGTATGCACCCAAAAATTACATGGTGCAACACGGAAAAAAAAATGTCTCCAATGATGATAAAAACTTCTTCTAAGGTAAAAATGAGGTCAAGATCCTTCCCTCTCTCCTTTATATATGTCATTTGACTAAAATCAACCCTTATGTTTTTTCTCCAAACTTTAATTTTACTTAGAAGACCACCTTTTAAGATTTTGGCATTGTTTTGAGTGGCGGTTATGCAACTGCCCCGGTGGTTGTGTAACCACTAATATTTCTACACTATTGTCCTATCACTTAAAATTAGAGAGTTAAAACACACATTTTTAGATGTGTGTTTGGATTTCAGGAGTGATTTTCTCCCTTGTTTCTTAACCGTTTTGCCTATTTTTGGACTCGAAATCATATTGATTTTTTCTTCCTCTTTGGCTATGGTTAGAAGGTTTACTACCTCTTCTTTTTTTGATTTTTCACCTTTTTATCGACAATTGTAATTGACTTCTTCTTTCTTATATTTTATAAAATCCAAAATTTTACCTGTATGATGGGTTGGATTTTTCATATTCTTGAGTTAAAGTTATGCTGCTGAAATTTTGAGAGGAACCACACAGACAACCATGTCTTTTCTCTGTTCTTTCCTATAATTTACATTCAGCCATTTATTGCAACAAACCAAACATAACCAATGGTTTATTTTCTTTACTACCAGCCAACATCTGTGCATTCCTAGATCAATTGGACTTCATCTTTGGAAGAAGATACAAAGCTGAAAAACACATCACTTTTGGGAAGCTACCATAGTACAATAGTAACCAGGTTTGGGTCATACTTAAATTATTTGAATCTTTAATTAATTTGTATTTGTTAGAATATAAAGAATGCATTTGTTTTGAGTTGGTATAATTGTAGAAGCGAAAGGTTTTATCACTTCCCAAATGTATTTATCTTATTTATAGTAATCCTTTTTCAAAATATTTCTTATATCCTCCCTTGATAACTTCTTCCTGACTTATTCATGTGGATCTGTTGGAGAAATTAGTTGGAGGAAGAAGTGAATAAATCATTACACTTCTTTTATTTCTTTTTATTAGTTTAGATTTACTTCTTCTGGGGAAAGTTCATACGGAAAAGAGGAAATCGCTTTTGAGAAACATTTCCCTTTCTAGAAAAACTAAGGCAAATTTTTTGCCAGAAGAAGTTTATTTTATTTTAATTATATTTATAATTTTCAAATACATTATTTTAGAATAGAATATTCAGATAACCCTGCAATAGAGGAATAGGCACATCCGGCTATTCTCTAATTTTTAGTTTATTTTATTAGAAGTAGTAGTATTTTATTATAATTAGTTTCTTTTGTTTGTAGAATAGTTTATTTATTTGTTTTATCTGAATTCTAAAATATACAAAAAGATGTTAAATGTTTGATTAGTTTTCTTTTAATTCATTTTTTAGACAAATAAAATATATGGTATTTCATTTCATTTTATTTAATTAATCGGAAATGAATCTAGCTAGTTAAGAGATTAAATCACATTTTTCTTTTGATCAAGTTAGATTTACTTTTCTTAATTGGTTAAAATGAACATTTCAATGTAGTTTAAATTTTAAATTAAACTAGACAATTAAACCATAGGGAACTTATGCTACATGTACATAGCCTCTAATTTCCCCTTTTCCAACTCAACTACTAGGAATTCACACTACTCGATCTTAGTCCCTGATTCTCCTATAGTTGCCCATCAACATTCCCACAATCTTACACATTCTGGTTGTCCCAGAACGACCTCGAGAGGTCGCGTGTGTATAGGAATCATGTGTTGATTCTTATTCGTACAATACCCTTGATAAATTTTTATTTTTTAACATTTGTAGTGCAATTTTAACTAAGTAGGGTCTATTTATGGGATATTAATATTGCAATAAATTTTGATCGGTAGCTCAAAAATTGAGTACCATCTTTTGTAAAAGTTCATATTTTTTAATTTCCCATGCATTGGTCCTATTTATATTGTAAAAAAACTAAGTTATAAAGTTACACATTTTGGGAGGATTTTCGCAATGGATAATGAAGAAGACGATGATCACTTGGTTCATTTTCCAGAAATCTATTTTGAAGACCAAAGGGTGGGGCCCGATTTGGTAGGAATAAAACCCCCACATTATGAATTATTTTTTCATTTATTCTTTCTGCAATAAGCACATTTAATGCATGTGTTAATATTTAAAATAAATCTGTACATGAATTATAAAAGGGTATCTAAAAAGGCACATATTGCCAGAACCAATATTGAGTATCATTGTGTCTTCCTTGTAGTAGTTGTGGATTCCTGTAGTACTATTTTATCATGGCATGTTCAAACAATTTCTCCATTCCTCTGCAGTGCTGAATTTGTCCTCTATTTTGTGTGTCTGCTTGACCAATCAATGGTTTTTAAAACAATATTAAACATATTTGTTTGTACAAGTTTTTATTATTGGAGGGTGATCTTTGGAGCAAGTTCTACTTGTTGGAGATTCTTTGTCAGTGCCTCATCCAATATTGAATCCCTATAGGGTTGTCTTATTTATTCCTATTTCATCTTTTTATGTACTTGGGTACCTAACATATCCTTGTTGCCAAGACCCAATTATTCAATCCATATCAACAACTTCATCATATTTCGGGGGGGATTCTATCCTTATTCACTTCTTAGTTTCTCTCTTTTTTTTGGGGGGGGGGGGAGTTTTTCCCCACTATGTTTTCTTCCTTTTTCCACTTTATGAAAAATTTGCAATATACATGGGTACATCATCAAGCCTTGTTACCAGGACCTACTTTCCTTTTTCACTAGCGACCTAAGATGTGCTTATAGGGGGTGTTAATGTAGGATATTCATTTTCCTTGTATTTTTTTATTTACTTCAAAGTTTCCTACAGTCATGGGATATGCTTTCTTAGGTGTACCAGTTGTGTTGAGATAGCTTACCAATTGTGTTGAGTTAGCATACTAGTTGTGTGGAGTCAACTCTACTGCCAAGATCATTTAGTGAGAGTTATTCACCACTAGCAGTATTATTTAGCGAGAGTTATTCACCACTAATCTAGGTGGTAGTTGTACTTTCCTCCTATTATATATGTACATCACTTATATCATTCTATGTAATGGAGCATTGAGTTGATTTGGAGTCATTATTACCTTTTTTACATTTTATCTCACTGTTCTTCATAACTTGCAAATTTGTATGTGTGTGCTTAGTCTTGCCTTGATGAAATTCACATCTCACATTTCTCACCGTTGCACTCTTTGATTCAGCAGATCCCTGGCATTTTGAATATTTTCTCTATCTTTATCATGGGTTATTTTACTTGACGTGTTATACTTGGCACTATAGTTTGACATTTCGTCAAACAATAGTATGCGTATTTTTTGACTGATAAGTGCATAGTTACCAAGTCATAAAATCCAAATCCACTTGTTAGGGGGAAAATATATAAAAATCTTGAACTCTTGAAAAAGTTCAGAAAAATTTGATGCGGAATATATACATATAATATATGAGTGTAATCTATAATATGAAAAAATGAAAAATATAGAGAAAATCTTATTAGTGTGATATAAAATGTTAATATAGTTAATGTTAAATAAATAGAGGGGAGTTAAAGTGTCTTTTTACTCATTTTTTTAGAAAAAATAGAGCTGACCGATACCGAATTTATTCAGCTTGTCTAAAAATATAGATATGGATGGATCCAGTAACTCTGGTTAATTATGAAAATTCATGAAACAATTAATATCCACACTTTTGATGTCTATGGCTTCTAATGTGGTGTTAGATCTATTAGGAAACCACATACTTTACAATAATGAATACACATAAAGTTGAATAACAAAATAATAGTTTACAGAGATAGACATAAATCAAATATAGAAAAAACCAAATATGCAAGAGATGAACACCATATTTACGTGGTAGAACCCTAGCTGAGTGTTTAACAAGATTTCCACTACATGTTCCAAATTAGTGAAAACTAACGAGAAATCCAGAAACATCAAATTATGGGAGGGTTTAGTGAACCTCCTAATGTGGATGGTGATAAAATGATATAGTCACACAAGAAATGATCGTCCTCATTGCGAACCTTCAACCTGTAAAATAATGAAAACTCAAACATGAAAGAGGATTAGTAAGATATATGGTGAGCTATCCGAAAAAGTCAGTTTTAGGAAGTGAGAGATTCCTAGAATGGATGTTAGCCCATGTGATAATAACAAAAGGATAATCAATTATGGATGGATATTTAATGGTAAGTGAAGTATAATACAATGATATGATAAACAAAGATGCTAACTGAAATGGTAACCTAAATGCTAATTAATGATACAAATAGTAAAAAACATGAAAAAACTAGAGTGGTTCAGAGATGACCCAAAAGAAGACAATACGGTTAATAACAACCCAAGCATAACCAATCTAAGATGGCAGAATGCTAATAGTGTTGGATAGATTTTATACACATTTGAAAACCTAGGCAGTCATGAGATAAATCTTCCTCATTTATTGGTGAGGCTCCTATGTAAGAATTCTGTCAATCATGGATCTTAGTAATTATCTGTGGATTTTACTTTAATTACAAAGCTCATGAACCATAGATAAGAAATTCTGTAGCAATTAAGCAACTGTAAAGAAATATTTGTAGAAGGGGGAATAGTTGAATTCGAGAAGAAAGAAAAGAATATGTGTAATCCAACCAATAGTTTACAGATTTGGTCTCATACACATAGATAAAACAAAGAGATCTCACAATACATAATTAAATGGAAGGAAAGTTTCTAATCTAAATCTCAGATAATGTAAAGTTTATCTAAAGATCTACACAGAAGTAATAAGAAAATGCACCATTGACACAAAGTTCTCCAGAAATCTACCTCTGTTTAATTCCTTAGCTTTCAGAAAAGATATCAAGGGTTTCAGCTTAAAGTCTGAAACTTAAGAAATGTTGATTACAAATTCTGATGATTTAACCCGTAGGCTCTTCCTCTATTTTTAGTGTATAGAGGGAAATTACAAATAGGAAGTTTTTAATGAATTTCCACATGTGGAAGCTATGAAAAAGGGAAACAACTAGCAATATTCCTCATGGAATTCCTCTTTGCATGACATGCATGATTTATAACTGAAAATAGAACTTTGTATTTTGCATGTCTGCCACCTATTTCCAAGTAATTGACTTCTTTCAATAACTTGAAGTAACAAATTTTAAACCAATCACTTAATTTTTTCAATTTAATGGATTACTCAATTACTTTGTCAGAGATAAAAGAAAGAAGAAGAAAGAGGAGAAGAAATTATAAGAAAGTTGCAACCCTCTCAGTCTTGTTCCTCTTCCATACTCTGCATATTGATCCAACTTGTATTGCACTTCTGTTTCATTCACTTTATCAATAAATGATCTGAATGATATATCTGCCTTGAATCTGAGATGCCTTTTTATCCCATATGCTGTTGAATCCTTTCCTTAGATTCTCACCAAACTGGATCTGGAAGCATTTGAATGTTATTCTCTTGTGGTTGTTTCCTTTGACATGTCTTCTCTTATTATCCTTGAAGCTTTTTCAATTCTTCTCCAGTACATGCACTAGTAAAATTCTTTCTGTAAACAATTTAGATAAAACTCATTGCCTTTTATTTTTAATTGCATATGAGAAATTTTAAATTCTGTAAAGCACTCTGGGTGAAGGAAAATACAAGTAAATTTAATAAAGGCTTCAACTAGAAGATCGGGAGCACATGCACAAGCTCCTAAAAGGAATTTTCCATGCAATGACTTCCACATGGGATGCATTAGAAACAAGAGGATGAATTTTTGCTGGAAGCCTTTGCAATTATGAGAGATGGATCTATTTCTTCCTCTGATTCTGAAGATATATTCAATGTATCAGACATTGACTTCTAATTTCTTCACCAATATGGGCATAAATGAATTATTCCTTCAAATAATTCAGACACACCTAAAACTCATAACATGAATATCTAATTTCTTCACTGAGTTCTGATTATAAAACCTGCTGCCCTCTATTTTTAGACTTTTCTTGCATGGAAAACAAGCTAAAAATATTATTTTATTCACTTTTGCACTCATATCAATATGTAGATGCTCTGAATAATAAAAAATAAATCTTCTCCAACCCTAGGTGCCAAAATTGGATCCTTCCCAACAATGAAAAAAATTCAGTTTTTAGGCATTTAGCTATGCCATAATGGGTCACACTTTTTGGCTAGAAGTCATGTTAAAAATAAGAAGGTAATGAAATGGGAATTTTTACCCTGCTAGGAAGCTCCAAAAATCCCATCCTTCACTTAAGTGAGTTTTCTTTAATGATGGGAAAAAACAACCTTCCAGGCAGGCATAAAATTCCCACTTGCCTGCCACTACCAAAATTCCCATTGGCAGCTTAAAGCCTTCCTTCCAAATAGTGTGACTTGCATAAAAAGATCTTATTTCTTTAAAATACGGCTTGCATGGGTGAATAAAATTCCTTGATGGGAATTCTTACCCTTCTTGACAGCTCTAAAATTTCCATTGGTACTTTAAGTGATTTACCTTTCATAATGGGAACAAACAACCTTCTCGGTAGGCATAAAATTCCTACCTACCTGTCACCACCAAAATTCCCATTGACAACTTAAGTGATTTGAATTTAATGATGGGAAAAAATAACCTTCTAGGAAGGCATAAAATTTCCACCTGCCTTCCACCACAAAAATTCCCATTGGCAGCTTAAGTGATTTGACTTTAATGATGGGAAAAAACAACCTTCCAGGAAGGCATAAAATTCCCACCTTCCTTCCACCACCAAAATTTCCAAGCATAAAATTCCCACCTTCCTTCCACCACCAAAATTCCCATTGGCAGCTTAAGTGATTTGAATTTAATGATGGGAAAAAACAACCTTCCAGGTAGACATAAAATTCTCACTGGCACTTAAAAACCATCCTTTCAAAAAATGCGACTTGCATGGAAGAAAGCTTCTTTCTAAAAAGTGTGAATTGTATGACTTCTACTTTTAAAGTCATGTGAAAAATCATCAACAGCATTTGATTTCCATTTTTGGATTTTCAATTAAGAAAACATAAGCATAGAATAAATTTTTCCATTTTTGGAAAGGGTCTGGGAAGATGTAGCAGCAAAAACTTGCAAGTGCTATAACTTTCACTCCGTGGCTCCGTTTTAGGTGTCGTTTTCTCTAAAAGTGCATATTTTATCGATCTCTACACATTGATGGCAATATTTTTCTTATTTTCATAAAATAAATTTTTGCACCTTTTTGGACTAAGCGATTTCTTGCAATCTTCTGAAAGAATCCCGAGCTCTGATCGCCTTTAGAAAGATTAGTAATTAAAAATACTGGATAGATTTTCAAAACCCCAGGCATGGGAAAAGGTTTGACAGGAAGAATGAATAGGCTATGAGAATTTTTAGAGAAAACAAACCAAAACACAGACAAAAAGAAATAAAACAAAACAAAAGAAGCTGTGGGCAATTGTTTGAAAAATTTCTCCAATTAGGTGATCTGTACAAATTATTCCCCCTGGGTGAATGTTATGTGTTAATAATGATGGGGTGAAGTGTTTTATATAACCTAAATCCTCCAATTTTAGCTCAATCTATTTTTAAAATAACTTTATTTAATAAATAAATAAATAAAACTCTTTCAGACAAAGTCTGGTGAAGGGATTGAGTGCGTTTTGACATGTGGGTATTTGTCGAATTTGGATTTTATGACTCTCTAGGGATACCTTAGAGTAATGCAAATAATTTCAGGTAAAACAAACACAAAACAACCCATTACTTTAAAAATAGTGAATTTTTTAAAAAGGGGTAGTCCCAGATTTCTAGGTGAAATTTCAGGGACACCAAATAGCCCCGCAGAAGATCCTCAAAAAGGAGAAATAGAAAGAATGCAAGGAAATTGGATGGATAGGGGAATCACAAGGACATTAGGATAACATTAGTGGAATCACAAGGACATTATGATGATAATAGGATGATATTGGTGGAATAAGAATACCAGAGTTTGGCTATGATTTATAGCTTATCTGAAAGAGGGGGGGAAGGCTCTTATTTATAGCCTAAGTGTGAGATTAGTTTGGGGTTTTTTGGGTAACCAATATTTAGAAAAATTAAACGTGATTAGGTGAGTGGGGGGACATGATTTAAATATTAAATTCATGAATGGATTGAATATGGATTATTTTTTAATATTAAACTCATAAGTGGATTGAGTATGGATTATCTTTTAATATTAAATTCACGAGTGGATTGAATATGGATTGTTTTCGAATATTAAATTCATTAGTGGATTGAATATGGATTATTTTTTAATATTAAATTCATTAGTGGATTGAATATGGATTATTTTAGAATATTAAATTCATTAGTGGAGTGACATAGATTAGATTAAAATACTAAATTTACAAGAGGAGTGACATGGATTAGATTTGAATATTAAATTTCCAAGTGGATTGACATGGAGCATATTTGCATGTAATGAGGATTAAGGATTTACAAGGGGCTAATTAATCAATTAACATTGATTAATTGGGTATGTATTTTTGGTGGGAAATGAAATTAATTAAATTTAGGAGGGAAAAGGAATTCCAATGGGCAATCCTAATGAAAATGATAAAATACGGGGTGAAGGGGAGGAACGATACCAAAAATTGTTGTCTACATTTTCCCCTTTTTGATGAGTGGTTTGCATTGGGCAAGCCACGAGACAAAAATGAGAAAGTAATAAAAATATGATTGATTGGGTGCTCCCTGTCAACCTAGGGATTGATGACATAATGAAAGTCGATCATTTGTTTGAAAGAGATATATGAATAAGGATGAGAAATATTATGAAGGGATAAGATTACCCAAATGAGGATTAAAAAATGAAAATATGGAAGTGATTACGATATCACGTAGGTAGGGAACAAAGGAAGGTCTCAATAGAGATGGTGAAAATGTCCTACGGACCTGTGAGTGGTCAAAAATCACTACAATATGGACGTACAAGCCATGTGACTAATGAATCAAAGGAAGTTATCAAAGATATGCACAAACAAATGTGAATTGATGTCTAGACAAGGGTCTAAAAAGTTACAAGGGAAAAAGAGGATGTACTATCTGTTATACACGAGGAATTGAGAAAATATGTGTTCGAGTACTATGAAAGTAGTGTCCTTTCAAAGCAAGTAGACAGAATGAGTGATTATGCCCCAAATAAAGGGATTTATGGTTGTGAAGATATCTTTCCTAAGGAAGGTAGTCCTTCAATAAGAAACTATTAGAGGAAGGAAAGAGAAAGCACTCTTTTTACTCATGTGAATGGGGGAAGAATTTAATCTAATTGTGCTAAGAAAAATGTAGAGAAGATATTTGTTAGGGAGAATAGAAAGGTGATAGGTGATGACCATTATGGTATCCTCCAAAAAAAAAGTTCCATGGGAAGATGTAATGAGGGATATATGTGATGATTACCCGTCGAGAGGGTTGACGAGAATGGAACAGATGACATAGCTCCCGAAAATAGGAGAGGTCAAATCTACAAAGGGAGGATGAGGATAGGGTGTAATGGAATGGATCGGCTGTGGTGCACAAATGGAGAAACATTTGAATTGGGATTGAATATTAAGTGTGAATATGTGTTTAAGAATGTATGATTGATAGTGGAAAGAGATAAAGAAAGAGAATGGACATGAGGAGTGGTTGATTATGGGTAAGTGAGGAATGCAGAGAGAAAATTTGGAGGTGAAGAGGACAAGGGTATGAAATAGAGAGAATGTAGTGGAGGAAGATAAAAAAGAAATGAAAGAGGTGGAAGAGAATAATAGATAAGGATGATAGGAGAAGAAGGGAATGAGGAAGAATGAAAAAGAAAAAAGACGAGAAGAGAAGTGAGAAGATGACAGAGAAGAAGATGAAAACATAAAAAAAGGGAGAGATAGGTCCAAAATGAAGGTAGTGGAATAGAAAAGACACAATGAGAGAGGTTATGAAGATGCAGGGAGAGAAATTATGGAAGAATTGAGGAGATGAGGAAGATGAATAGTAGAGAAAAGAATGAACACCTACTGAAAATGGAGATGCATGTGGATGATAAAGGGGTAAAAAAGGTGGGATAGTGAGGAAGAGACAGGGTAAAAATGGGAAAGTAAGAAGTGGCACGAGGGAAAAACAGGAGGAAGATGTAAATAAAGAGAGAGACAAGAATGAAGAGAAAAAAGGGAGTCAATAGGAGTAGTGGTTGATTATGGGTAGGTGAAGAATGAATAGGAAAAATCAGCGGTGAAGAAGACAAAGGTATAAAACGGATCTTGTGGAGGAGGAGAAAAAAGGAATGAAAGAGGTGAAAGAGGATATTAGAGAAGGATGATAATGGAAAAAATGATTGAGGAAGGATGAACAAGAATAATATGAGATGAGAAGAGAGAAGATGATAGAGCAGATGGTGAAAGAAAAAATAAGAAGAGAGATGTGAAATATGAAGGTAGTGGGAGAATGGAGGAGATGATGAAGATGAAGGGAGAGAAAGAATGGAAGAGTGGAGGAGATGAGGAATATGAAGGGAGAGTAATGATGGAATAATGGAGAAGATGATGAAGATGAAGGTTATGGAATAGAGTGGATGTGGTGGAGGAGGAGAAAAAGAGGTGGAAGAGAATATTAGAGAAGGATGATAGGAGAAGGGAATGAGGAATAACAAACAAGAAGAAGAAGACGAGATGAGAAAAGTCAACAAAGTAGAGGGTGAAAGAAGGAAAATAGGAGATAGAAGTACAAAATGAAGGTAGTGGAATTGAAAAGATACAGTGAAGGAGGTGAAGAAGATGAAGAAAGAGAATTGATGGGAAAATGGAGGAGATGAGGAAGATGAAGAATTTAAAGAAAATGAATGAGGTGATAGAACAAAGAAAATCAAGAAACAAGAGAAGAGAGTAGGTAGATGTGGAGAAGATCAGAGAAATAAGGGAAGGGGAATATGGTACAGACCACATGGAAATGCATGTGGAAGGTGGGAGGATAAAAACTATGGGATAGTGAGGGAGAAACATGGTAACAATGGGGAAGTAAGAAGGAGGCACAAGGAAAAAAAGAGAAGAAGATGTAAAGAAAGAGAGAGACAAGAATGAAGATTTGGAAGGAGAAGAGGAAAAAAAGAAAATGATGCAGAAGGAAGGGAGTGAAAAATGGAGATATGATGTGGAGAGTGGGTAGCATCAGAAAAGTAGTGAGGAGAAAGAGAGTAGGAGTGACATGGAGTGGAAAAGATATAGAAATTCTTGAAATGAGGATAAGAGGATAAGAGGGTTGTATGATGAAGATAATAAATATATTGAAAAGGGCAGAGGGAAGATGGAGAGGTGACGAATAAGTGACAAGAAAGGGCAGAAATGGAGATAAGGAAGGGGAAGAAAGAGAGAATGGATGATGGAGGAGGAAATTCCAATGAAGGAATGTTAGGGGAATACAAAAAATAATTATTGTTGGTGAAGGATGAGAGGAAAAGTGAAGAAATTTAAAAAGTGAATTGAGAATGGAAGAGGAAATGCCAATGAAGGGATGTTATGGGAAGACCAACAATAATTAATGTTGGTGCAAGATGGGGGAAGGAGTGGAAAATAAATAGAGAAGGACGAAGAGAGTGAGAAAGGTAGCGGAGAGTGACGTGGAGTGATTTTTAGGGGTGGAACAAAAACAATAATTATTAGCATGGAAACTTAATATGATCATGAAATAGTTTTAGGGGGAGACCAACAAAAATTATGGTTAGACACAAGAGTCGATATGTTGGAGAATTTGAGTATGTAGACACCTATAATTTGGTATACGCAACTTTATTATTAAAATTTCACTAACTATCCAATACCCGCTAATTGACTACACTATGCTAGTTAATTACCCTTTTTAACCTCTTATAAATCCTTAAGTCATGCTAATACCCTTCTAAATGGATTTTATAAGTCATTATCCTATTAATTAGTCTATTTGAGGATAATTAAACCTTTGTTGACTTTCTAAAAGGAAGACTTAGCTTTCCAAATGTCAATTTCACCTTTCTAATTTGAGTTTCACTTGAGTTTGGCCTTTTTGGACTTTAGTCCCACATGATTCCAAAACATCCCTTTCCTCTTCCTCAGATTAGAAACATATAAATGCAAGCATACCATCCCTCTTTTTTGCTAAGAACACTCCATTTTTAGACTAGCTTATGCCATCTTTAGATTTATTAGTTTTCATTGTTATTTGAGCTATCTTTGCTTTAACTATTTGCATTTCTAAACACCAAGATTGAGTAAATGGGATGAAGCATTGGCCTTGAAGCCATTGATGGTGAGATCTCACTCTCAAACCCTTGATTGACAAACAAGCAAAACTTATTACTAGGATCTTTAATAGGTTCATCCTTTATAGCTTTCATGGATAGAGAAATATCTAGATATGCTAGGGTTTGAATGTTTATTTCAAGTTTATATATACACGTAAAGAGATAGTTCTTTTTTAGCTCTAAACTGATGGTTCATTGTTGAAATTTTGGAAAGCTTTGAAGCTTTCTTGAGTGTTATAGGCTTCATTCCATAGTTATACCAACTTACGCATGAATACATATGCCATCTTTAGATTTAGTAGTTTTCATTGTTATTTAAGTTATCTTTGATTTAATTATTTACATTTATAAACATCAAGCTTGAGTAATTGGGTTGAACCATTGGCCTTGAAGCCATAAATGGTGAGATCTCACTCTCAAAACCTTGATTGAAAATGAGCATAACCGATTGCTAGGAGCTTTAATAGGTTCATCCTTCATAGCTTTCATGGAGTAGATAAATATATAGATATGATAAGGTTTTGAATGTTTATTTCAAGTTTATATATGCATGCAAAGAGATAGTTCTTGTTTATCTCTAAACTGATGGTTCATTGTTGAATGTTTGGCAAGCTTTGAAGCTTTCTTGAGTGTTCTAGGCTTCATTCCATAGCTGAACTAACTTACACATTGAATACCTATGCACCCATATTAATATATGCATGCACCCCCTACTAACATGTCTAACTCACGCATGTGCACCCTTTATGCTACATACGCATGGGGTTTTGTGTGTACATTAGTGCACACCTGTTTTTCAACTTAGAGTGCATATGTGCTAGTTTTTATGCCTATGCGCGTGTACACATATTTTTCCAAATACGCGTGCATGTACACATAAATTTGATGTGTACATGCCCATTTGAGTGTTTGCGCACCCCTAGGGTGCACATACACGATTTTACCACCCTAATAAACTCTAAAAATGCTAATAAAAGATATTAAATGCCAAAATTGACAAGAAGGGTTCACACACTCACAAATGGAGGGTCGTCCTCCTCCTGTGCATAATCTAAAATGGTGTCAGCCCACATGGTGTGCTTCTAGACTCATGCCATCTCTCTCGTAGCTCTCAAATCAATTGCAGTAAAAATCAGTAGAGCTCCGATAACAAATGAACTCATCGTGATGATTTACCCCTAGAGGGGTATATTTAACTATTTTAACCCACCGTCATGCCCTTGAGGCATGCATTGACCACCATGGTCGCTCAAAAAATTTTGTCTACTCGTCCTGATGATTATTTTTATTATATAATCATTTTTAACCCATTTTTTTGCCTTGGGGAATTTTTGTGTGCTTGTAGGTGAATCTTCCACTTTCTAAATTATTCTGACTAATCAAAAAATATTAAACACTGAAAAAATTCTAATCTTCCTAAAAAAATTATAATTTTTTTCAAAAAATCCCAAAAACTCGTCAAAAATCAAAAAATCACAAAAAGTGGTAAAACGCTAGTACGCAGCTGAAATTTATGTCTCATCCATGGTATTATCATCATATTTAGCTGAAATTTTAACTTTTTTTTCTCACAACTACTTGTAGATCATCTAGATCTACCACCCATCAACAAAACTAGCTTGCTTGCTTCATCTTTACTATTTTGGGCATACACAAATTGCTCGTTATTGTTTTATTGCGCACAATGCTTTATCATTGGACACTATTTCCTTCATCAAAATCCCTCACATATATCCTTTCTCAGGACATCAATTTTAACCCTTGTCATTTATGACGAACATTTGTGAACTGAAACTCGATAACAAAACATTTTTGCAACTTTCTTCAACATTGTTGGTTTGAGTATGTGTGTGTACTTATTTCCCTGTTACGTTAGCTTGTTTGCTTCTTGTATTGCATTATATTTTATATGTTGCATGGATTTGGTGCTTTAGCAATGGATATCATTCGTGTTATGGATTTTGTGTCATTTTACACCTTTGTCATATGCTTACATTTTTAATAAGGACTGATGATGAAGATTTCTAGCAATTTGATGACATGTTATTATTTACTATACGCATTGGTTCACTGATAGCTCAGTACCTTATTTTTTTATCATTAATCTCCTCTATGCAATTCCTTTCCCATCCCTTTTTGTCACAATATTATTTCTTTTGTCATATTTTTGATTTTCCATCGAGTTCTTCCATCACCCCATCGAAACTCGAGGGGGCATATGTCCAACTTACTAATTTTTCTTCTACCCCTTCAAAATTTTACCTTTTTTTCTTGTCTAATTTCTTTCAAGTGATGTTACTTACGCCACCTCAAAGAGGGGAAAATGTAGACACCTATAATTTGTTCTACACAAATTTATTATTAAAATTGCACTAATTATCCCAATAACCGCTAATTGACTACACTATGCTAGTTAATTACCCTTTTTAACCTATTATAAAACCTTAAATCATGCTAACACCCTTCTAAATGGCTTCTATAAGTCATTATCTTATTAATTATCCCATTTGAGGATAATTAAACGTTTGTTGACTTTCTGAAAGGAAGACTTAACTTTCCAAATGTCAATTACACCTTTCTAATTTGAGTTTCACTTGAGTTTAGCCCTTTTGGCTTTTGTTCCACAAGAGTCCAAAACATCCCTTTCCTCTTCCTAAGATTAGAAACCTATAAATACAAACATACCCCTTCCCCTTTTTTTGCTAAGAACACTCCTCCATGTTTAGACTAGCTTATGCCATCTTTAGATTTAGTAGTTTTCATTGTTATTTGAGCTATCTTTGCTTTAACTATTTGCATTTATAAACATAAAGCTTGAGTAAATGAGATGAACCATTGTCCTTGAATCCATTAATGGTGAGATCTCACTCTTAAAACCTTGATTAAAAAATGAGCATAACCGATTGCTAGGAGCTTTAATAGGTTCATCCTTCATAGCTTTCATGGAGTAGATAAATATCTAAATATGATAAGGTTTTGAATGTTTATTTCAAATTTATATATGCATGCAAGGAGATAGTTCTTGTTTAGCTCTAAACTGATGGTTCATTGTTGAAAGTTTGGCAAGTTTTGAATCTTTCTTGGGTGTTCTAGCCCTCATTCCATAGCTGCACTAACTTACACATGAATAGAGAGTGGAAAGACTAAATAAAGTAGGAATGCCGATTTATGAAAAGATGAAGGCGAGGAGAGGATGTAGAGGACGAGAATGAATGAGGTGAAGGTGAATAAACAAGATATGAAAAGAATGGAAGGAAGTGTTATGAAGGATGATGGATAAAAAGGGGGAAAACAATACAATTGCAAGGGGGAGATGGTATATGTACATGTTAATTTTATAGGTTGAGAAGGGGTAATGGTAGGAGAACAAGGTTGGTTAGTAGGGGAACTAGGAGGAAGGAATGGTCCACGAAGGGGTTGTGAATGAGAAAAAGGCATAGTTTAGAATGACAGGTTTATTTTGAGTAAGATTGTCATGATGTGTGACTAGTTAAGTAAAATCACCAAGATGGAGATGAAAAGACACAAAGTGGTAGAAGGGGACAAGAATGGTGAGAAGGATGATATGGAGATAAGTAACAGTAAGATAAAGGTGATGCAAGAGGACAAGCTTACCATGTTGGGGGATGAGGAGTTACAGGATAATAGACTCTCCTTGAGAAAGTTCCTCAAGTAGGGTTCATAAACTGCAATGATGATCTAGGAGAATTCCCAAACTGAGAGGTGTAGTATAGCTAATGTTCATAGATGTTAATAAAATCATGGATTTATGGATGATGTTAATAGATGTCATCCTTAAAAGTAAAAATATGGATATAAATGACATGTTTTGAAATTAGATATGAAAGAATGTGATTTTGATAAAAGGTGACCTTAACGAGATAAATGACACATAATCATAACAAGGAGCATACGAGGAAACCATGCTTCAAATTAGAGTCAAGGTAAACAAGAAAGGGAACTACTCAAGGCATTGCACTTGTAGCCAATAGTAGGTGTTAACACATAACCAACGATAGTTAGTTATACTAAAAGACCATGAGGGAAATATAGATGAAATAAGCTCATAAACCTATTGTCAACACGACAAAGGGGTTTAAATGCATCTTGTACATGGGAAGAGGGTTCTCCATAGGTGGTTGTTCCTAGGACTATGACCTAGCTCTGGGAAGGGGGAAGATGCAAAATGATCAATGCAAGAAGTCTTTAATGTATATGAGAAAGATGATCGATGTGGGAATCTTTCTTAGGATGCTATGATATATAGAAGGCTGATTAATGTGAGAAGCCTTTGTTGTCATGATATAATAGAGTAACCATCCTTCGAGGGTATGGTCTACTATTTTCCTTTGATTTTGGATTTTTGGATTTTGTGTTTATATTGAAGGATAAGATATGCATGATAGCTATCCTTCAGGGAATTAGTCTATTTTTATTATGTGATTTTTATGAAAAAATTTCCTTCAAGGGATCAGTCAGTTTTTGGATAAGATAGCATGAGAAGGGTTCATTTTAAGGAGTCTGGTTAAATGGAGGTGGAAAATCCCTGATGAATATACTTGGAACCACTTTCGCGTAAAGGTGAATTTTCCAATTTTTGAGAACTGCATTTTTTCTTGTTATTATTGGAGCAAGAGGGACTGTACTTGGAGAAAATTTATGCAGACGTTGACGCATAGTTGACATGTGTCAACAATCCTTATTGATGCACGTCAAGAAGGATTTTTTACGCACATCAAGAAGGCTTGTTGAAACACATCAAGAAGGCTTGTTGACGCGTGACAGGCAGGCTTGCTGCCGCGTGTCAACAAGCTTTTCTGACGCACGTCAACAAGCCTTCTTGATGCGTGAAAGAAAGGCTTGTTGATGTGTGTCAAAAATATTTGCTAAAGCTAAGTCTTGATAACGTGTGTCAACAAGATTTGCTGACGCGTGTCAACAAGATTTGCTGACGCGTGTCAACAAGGCTTGTTGATGCATGTTAACAAGCCTTACTAATGCACGTCAACAAGTTAGCTGTCACATGTCAACAAGATTTACTGGTGCATGACAAGAAGGCTTGCTATCATGAATTAACAAGCTTTTCTGGCACGTGAAAGAGGAATTTTTGTAGCACGTAAACAAAGCATGTTGATGCATGACAACAATTGTGCCTGTCGTGCATCAGCAAATCTTGTTGACGCGTGTCAGTAAAGCGTATTGACGTGCATCAACAAACCTTCCTATCACGCATCAACAAAGATTGCTGACAAGTGTCCAAGACTTGGAAACCCTAATTTTGTCCTATAAATACCCTCCCGCCACTCATTTTCACGTTTACACTTCTCGACTCTTGAATTTTCTTGTTTACAAGAATCAAGCTCAGGTACAATCAAGATCAAGTACAATGGAAACTACAAGTGTATTCCAAGCTCCAAACCAAGATAAATCGGAAAATCCAGTCAACCCACAAGCTCTATCTAAGGGAAATATACTCTATAGGAACTTGTTGTGCCCCCACATTCAGAATTTTTTCCAAATGAATACAGAGTACAAGGTTTTGCTGGATGCATGTGATTTTTATGGGCTCGTTAATATGCCCCAGTTAAAAATTGATCATGACATTATGAATCACCTTCTCTCCTTGTAAAATATAGAGGATGATCTGTTTACTGTTATTGTGGACGACAGTTGTATGTTTCAATTCAGTGTCGATCCAGTTGATATCCATCAATTGACATGCCTTCCATATAAAAAACGCCCCATTGTTACAATGAAAGAAACCCTCATTAAACATTATAAGAAGTACCTCGAATATGTTTTTAATTTTAATTTGATATTTTTAGTTTTTTATTTTTATAGAATGTCAAATTGATATTAATTCTAATGAATTTTTGGCATTTGCAGCTCATGTCAATAAATCAAGAGGTGGTGTGGATACACAAGGAATTGCACACAAGTTTCTTTCTGCCATTATTTCTTTCTTTCAAGCTAGAATTGTTTTGCAGGGTTAGCAAATGGATATACCAAACTGGGCTATTGCATACATTCTTAGAACTATCAGAAAGCAAAAATTTGATTGATCCACTTTTTTATCCAATATAATAAAAACTAACATTAAAAATGCATCTCTTTTTGAAAAAACAATCATTCACTCCACAAGTATCTCCTTGGCATTTATTACGAGGCTATTTTTAATTTGAAAGAAAAACTAATTCCTACTTGCACGGATGAGACAATGACAAATTTGTTAATTCCATTTCAATAAAAACAAGTATAAAGTTTATATTTTGACATTAGAATAACATTATGTTCATTTGGAATCTCATTAAATATTGAACTTTTATAGAGAATATTTTTGGAGGCCCTTCCGCGAAAAAAGCAACATCAAGAGGAAGAGGCCAAAAACACACTGAGGCGTCAACAGATTCGCAATTTAAAATGGAAATTCACTCATCTCCGAACCATCAAGCGTTTGCATTAGTTAAATGCTATAAACGTAATACCCTAACATTTATTATTTACAAATTCCCATTTTCTATTTTCAATTTACCATTTATATCATATTAAATTGAAATATAATCGACTATTACTGACATTGCAAGGACTTTGGACAATACACGTGCTTTTGAAAGTAAACCATCTTTACCAACTCACTCAGCTCAGTCACATGCAAATGTCTCTTATCAACACCCTGCTCAGCAATCCCAACCACACAGAGCTCAAACAAAACCAATTACTACTCCAACACGGCCACCTCAAGCACTGTGATAGGTTACCCCTCAACAAAAAGGTATGATTTTATTTCTTTAGTACAAGTTTTGAATAATTTTTCATATAATTTTGTATTTTTTGCATAGTTTAATAGTTTTTCATATGAATTTTCTTGCACATTTCAGTCCTTCTCCTCCTATACAAACAGTGGCACCATCACCTCCTCCACCATTATGATTCAAAATGCCAACTAGACGTTCAAGCAAAAATAACATTGGTAAATGCATGCCAATTCCTTCGGCCCCTAGTGGGACACTAAACATTGCCTCCTCATTTCGAGTTCCAACCCACTCTCTCAATGGCTTTCCCAATGAAACATGCGTATCAGTTTTAATTAATATAACTTTAGATGAAGATTTCTTGGGCATTGATAGCAATGACCTAACATGATTTTTCAATACACGTGAAATGATTCAAGGCTAGTAGGTGTACTTCTATTTTAATGTAATTTATTCAACTTTCATTACATTTCATTTTCGATTTCAATCTTTGAATATTGATTTATTTGATCACAAATAGAATCAGGCCACCCAAAGGAAAAAAGAGGTAACAGTCGATGATCAACCTAAAAGCCCCCATACCTCTCCAGTGACATCATCTTATTCAGATACAGATGGTGAATAGTTGCTACCATTTCTTGTAGAGAACTTGATTGGTTATGATTTTCAATCCCATGTCGATGAATTTATTTTACCTCATATCATTTAGCTCATAGAATGGGAGAGAAGGGAAAATTACTAATTAATGAGATAATAAGCCATTTTGAAAATACTTGGCAAAGGGACAATTATACTCTGCAATCTAGAATCCACCTGCGAAGATGGATTCCTTACTTACCCAAGTAAGAAGTGGGACTATCACGTATAACAACAATTATAAAGATGATATTTTAGATAAAGCATTAAAATTTTTGGAAAATATAAGTGTTGAATCCCAAGCATATTTTAACAAATGTTCTAAGGACAAGGATCTGGTGGCAATTTCAAATGCCGAGAGAGATAGAGTAGTCGTAAGTATTATCATTTTGAAACAATATTTTTGTTAGTTTGAATTTTTCTTATTTTAGTAATATGTTTAATTGGACTCACTATATTTTTTGTAGTTGAAATATGAAAATTTGAAGAATCGAACAAGGTGTTCCAAGTTCACTTGGAAACCACAAAGAACATTTTATTCGCATCAATGAAGATGAAAGAAAATATTGTTTTAGTTAACAAACAAAACAATACACTAAAGTGGATTATTAAAGAGAATGGCTACAAACCTGAGATTTTATTCAAAACTAAGGCAACTGCAGATCCTAGTTTTCTATCCCATGGAGATGCGACAAACGAAGAAAAAAGAATTGTAAAAAATCTCGACAATGCAACGGAAGATATGACTAGTTTTGGGATTATTCAAGCCATTGGGGAAAGGGGTACAAGAGGGGAAGCCATTGGGGAAAGGACTATAGGAGTGGAAGCCATTGGGGAAAGGGGTACAAAAAAATTGAGGGTTGAAAAATTTCATGATTGAGGGTAGAAAAATTGAAACTTTAAATTTGAAAATTTGAAATACTTTATAATGTGGATTCAAAAATTTGAAACTTGAGTGTGATGGTCATGATTCATGAAGTTTGGAAATATGGTGATTCTAGATTGTATACGGTGTTTATGTTTCATTTGAATGTGATGTCCTTATGATAATGGTTAATTATTTGTTTTAAGAAAATTATATGTGGATGATGACGTTATAATAGATATGGGTTTTGATGAATTGTATGTGAATAGCTTCAAGCACAATCATGGAATATGGATGATGATAATGGATAATTGTTTTAATAAAATTTGGAATGTGGTATGACAAAGACATTTAAACCTTATCAAAATCTTATTCTCTCTACTTATAATGATATGACGACATTATATGTGGATGAATCAATGATATGATGACATTGGATGTGGATGGTGATATTAAAATAGATATGGATGATGATGAATTATGTGGACTTAGATTTATCTTCAAGAACGATCATGGATGATAATGAATTGTGTGGAATTAGATTTAGATTCAAGCATGGTCATCGATGATGATAATGGATAAATAATTGTTTAAGAATAATTGGAGTGTGTCAGGTGTATAGGATAGAGACATCTTCTCTCTACTTGTAAAATTTGAACTCTGTATCAAGTTTATGCACATTTAAACCTTCTTAAAATCTTCTTCTCTTTACTTATAATGAACTTTGTATTAGTTTTCTACACATTTAAACCTTATCAAAATCTTCTTCTCTCTACTTGTAATGAATAAATGATATCATGACATTAGATGCAGATGATGAAATTAAAATAGATATGGATTATTACGAGTTGTGTGGACATATATTCAGCTTCAAGCATGATCATGGATAATGATAATGGGTAAATTTTTAAAGAAAATTTGGAATGTCTTAGGACAGAGGCATCTTAATATGGAAAAATATTCCTCTCTACTTGTAAAATTTGAATGTGTGATTTTATCCCACATAGTTTGAACACTTTATCAAAGCATTTTACAAATACAAAAATAAATTAAACATAATAATTAAAACTCAAGCAATGTCATATGATAGGGTTTAAGTTACCTCTTTTCTTTTAGATGGCTGTGACATCATATGTAAGGAAAATGATAAATCAAGAAACTCAACACGAGAAATGGAGTATTATATAGATGGGTGAGTTGTCTGACATTATCAATACTGAGAAGTGAGAGCTTCCTCAAATGGATGCCAACCCACATTTTCAAGAAAAAAAGAAGAAATAATGATTGAATGGATTAATGAAGAAACATAAAGATTAAATAAAATGCAAATGATAACCTATACATGTCTGGACAGTAGAAGTCTGGAAGTCTAGAAGAGTATAACAGTGGAAGAATAAATAGATCACCATCGTACTCGCACTGAGCTCACTTTATGGTCACCTCCGAGCTCCTATTGAGATCTCCTTCAAGTTCATGATGATCTCACCTCTGAGCTCACATTTAGCTTTCCTCCCAACTCATACTGAGCTCATAACAAGCTCATCTCTGAGATCGTGCATCTCAACTCACTTCAAGAAATTACCTTTGAGCTCACACCAAGATCACATACAAGTTTGTACTGAACTCACCTACATGGTCATGGTTTTCTCTCCTCCAAGCTCATTTCGAGATCTTTCCATGCTTGTATCCAATCTCATACTACACTAGCCTACGAGCTTATGTAAAGCTCATCACATGCTCACCTCTGATCTCATCCCATGCCTCCAAATACTCATCGAGATTACCTTTGAACTCCGTCTGGAAAATAGAAGCCTGAAAGTCTGGAAGATTATAACAGTCGAATAATAAACAAATCTTTAAAACAAAAATTGGTATTCGAAAAATCCAAAATAGTAATTATATAAAACAAATTGTTTATAAATAATTGTATTTAAATAAATGTAAATATATATACCTGTAACATCTTTAATGATAACAAGAGCTGAAACAAAATATGATAAAAATACTCCTCAGTCAATATTTGCATGTATAGAGTTAATATGAAATTGAATAAAAAACCACAGTTAAAATGTAATGTGATGAACAATAAAAGTAAGGTCAAGGAGATACCTATTTAAAGTTGAAACAATCCATTCTCAATAACTTCTTCAAAGTCGATGTTCTCTTCTGTAGAATGTGACGATGCACCAATTCCACTCTCATCTTTGGGAACAATATTATTTACACTTGTTCTTTTGGAAAGGGAATTCCAATGTGCAATTGCTTTGTCGAAAGGAAAGGTTTCCATGGAGTAGTGAGAAACATAACACCTCAAACAAATTTCCATATTTATATCTAACCTATTTCTCAATTTTGATTTTATAAATGATAAAGCATTGAAAACCATTTTTTCCTCTAAATACCCCAAAATCGTTGTTTGGTATAACTCATATAATCTAAAATATCCACTGATGTCTTCTTGTAAGACATTAATTTGATAAATTCTTCCTCAGAGCCTTGTAATAGCACCAATCTCATAAGGTTTGTCTAAATTTTTATATTAGTTCCTCATTGTTGTTATAAAATTTATTAATTGAGACTTTAATAAATCAACATTCAGTATACCTTTGATTTCCATACCCTTGACCTTTGAAGTCTTTGTGAAATGTTCCATTATTTTACCCATGGATTTATGGAAATGATTTCTTACAAAGTCTACACAAGCATCTTCAGTATTCCAAAAATTAGGATTCATCACAACCATTGCTTCAAAAATTTCATCTTTGGAGAAACATTCTCTAATTTATGATGATAAGGATTATGATTTTTAAAGCTTTTTTTCTTGTTTCAAATGTAACATAATCAAAGAGATTATGTGTCACAAGAACATCTTCTCTTTCCGATCCTATAATATCTTGACGTTTTTGTAAAATGTGCAGTGGTATGTCCCTTCCATTAACATTGATGTAGAGTTGATCATGGATATTAAATCTCAAATAGTTATTGAGATTTTTAAGATCTAATAAAGCTCTCTAATTCTCAAAAATAGGTGCACCAAAACTATCTTGCGAACAGTAAAAGACATCAAGACTTTGACATACCATTTTTATCATCCGTATAAAATCCACAATATAGATTAATCTCCCCTGTGCATGCTTCATCAATGTATTGATCTCCTGCAACAATGGAATAATACCAACCAACATAAGCAATTTATCCAAATCAGTTAAACAGAACAAGTCCCTCGCCTTGTCAACTTCATGTCGATATTTGTGCATGAAACCAACCAACAAAGGATACTGTTGTATATATCTCCCCCTGGGGAAATATAGACAAATAGGAGAATATGGAATACAGAAAAAATGAAATCCTTCATTTCAGGTTTTGAAAGTGCATTACATGGTCGAAAACCTGACATTTATTGCGTCACTAACTGCCTAAGGCACATGTTAGAGGTGTAAAGTGGAAAATGTTGACATGAAAATGGATGTGGCCTGGCGTAGGTTAAGGGTGCAGGTAAAAATATGTCAACATGAAAATGGATGCACCCTGGCGTAGGTAAAAAGATGTCAACATGAAAATGGATGCACCCTGGTGTAGGTTAAGGGCACAGGTAAAAGGATGTCGACATGAAAATGGATGCGCCCTGGCACAAGTTAAGGGCATAGGTAAAAGGATGTCAACATGAAAATGGATGCGCCTTGGTGCAGGTTAAGGGTGTAGGTAAAAGGATGTCGACATGAAAATGGATGCGCCCTGGCACAGGCTAAGGGCGTAGGTAAAAGTATTTCGACATGAAAATGGATGGCCCTGGCACAGGTTAAGGGCGTAGGTAAAAGGATGTCGACATGAAAATGGATGTGCCCTGGCACAGGTTAAGGGCGCAGGTAAAAGGATGTCGACATGAAAATGAATGTGTCCTGGCTTAGGTTAAGGGCGCAGGTAAAAGGATGTCGACATGAAAATGGATATGCCCTGGCGCAGGTAAAAAGATGTCAACATGAAAAGTTTTCAACACCTATGGTGCACATAAGAGTATGTCGACATAAGGATGGATGCGCCGAGGTTCATCTTCAGGAGGTGCAACATTTTGAGCGTTGACACTTGACAGAAAGCAAACTCTGACACAGATATTCAAATGGCCATAACTTTTCATAGGGAGCTCAGATTCACGCAAGGTTGGACTTTTCAGAAAGCTTACGAGGTCCTCTATCCAACTATGATATATTTAATTGGGTGAGAACAAGTTCTTCAAAAATGCAAAATACAATTCACCACTTTTTAGGTTTGCTAGGGTTCTCACCTACCGCCATAATGAGATGAATTAAATATAACCTAGAGGTGGTTGGGGTAGATTTGGAATTCCTCTCTCTTCCCTCTCTCATTATTCCTATAAATTGTAAGGAGAGGATTATTTCTAAAGGTTGGACATTCTTGTTTTGCCCCTCCCTTCTTCTCTTTGGCAGGTGAATTTGTGGAGTTCAAACCTCCCATCTAAAATTGTAATGCAACTTTGCCTCTTGGCATTTTGTAGTGTATTGTATAAATCTTTGGAGAAAATAATGCATGTCTGTGGATGATTCTCAACCCTCTCTGTGTTCATTTGCATCCTCCTGATCTTTCACTGCAAATCTGGTTATCTGTGCATGATCTTGCATTACATTTTAATGGTTTGTGTTTATTGGTATGACAGATGTTTCTTCATTCCTCGCTGCATCACCTTTGTTAGTTTAGGTTTATTTTTATGCATATTCTTACCCTGTCCCCTTGGCAAGTTAGATTAGGTTTTTGAGTAAATCCTCTACATTTTTATATTTGCATCTAAACAGAGGAATAGGAACCAACCTTCATCTGGAGATATTTTCCGATTTCGCAAGGTCCCACACTTAGGAAAAGCTCCATGTTATGCAATCACACTGAGAGTCTCAACCCATCGAGTTGCAGACATTCAGGGGTGCTGTGATTCACCATGAATAGTTTTTGCACGTCTGGTGGGACCAAGAGGTGATTCCAAAAGATTTGAAGGAATTTTCAAGAAATTTTGACTTAGAAATTACAGGTTTTACAATTTCATATTTTTTTCACCTTCCAGGCTGAACTTTGAAATCAATTTTCAAGGGCTTAACTTGCTCAAAACAAGTAAAAATTTCACCACCTAATAGATCTGGGGGTAATCTTCAAAAGGGTATCTCTAGTTTTTCAAAATTTTGATTTTGAAATTTTCAGAGTTTTTTGAATTTCAGATTTCAGGATTTCAGAAATCTGGCATTTTCGGGTTTCGAGACTGTCATTCCAAATCAAATATATAGGTCTTTCAAAATTTTGAGTTTAATTTATGTCGAGGTTGGTGTGTAACTTGGAAAAATCCAGCCTTTTGAGGCTCATTCCCCAACACATCTGGCGACTCCGAAGGGATAGAATTCAGTGGTATAGCAGCACAAGTTGCCCAGGTACATGAGAATAATTCAAACCATATCTGATACTCGAGAAGAAGGGTCATTTGTCTACTTGTAGCTATCACTAGGTAGAGGAAGAAGACCAAAAAGATCACCATCTCCACCTAACTGGAATTATCATCCCCTCCACCTGGTAGACCCTTCATCCAATCAACAAGGGTTCTCATGCCAATCAAAATGGCACAACAAAACCCTTTTGTCAACTTCACTGGCAGCAGCCCACTTGCCCTCAATGCACAAAATCCGGTTCCAATTGCAGCATTAAAGAACATTCCATTTTTCACTGGAGAAAATCATACCACTCCTGGTGATCATGTCAAAGACATTGCTAACATTTGTGCAATCCATTAGATAAATGAAATGGATGTTGTTGTTAAATTGCTGGCATATTCATTCAAAGGGAAGGCATTGCAATGGTTTAGGAGCCTTGGAGCTGGTTTTATCCAAAATTGGAATCAGTTATGCATAGTTCTCCATGAGCAGTTTGGAGAAAAGGGAGACAATTTATCTCTACTTGAACAATTGACAACTATCAAGAGAGCTCCCCATGAGCAGCTGACTGACTTCAAATTCAGATTTCAAAGGTCTTGGGATAGGATTCTAGTGGCTATCAGGCCAATAGCCGAAGGTGCTTTTCTATATTATCTTAAGGCTTTGAATTCTGATATTTCTATGTTAATTCAATCTATGGGAGGCACAACCTTACCTACTGCTTATAGCATTGCCATTAGGGCTTAAAAATGTTTTATTCAAGCTGGTAAGCTGACTCCTAGGCCTCCCATGCCCTTGTATCCAAACTTAGAAAATCCAAGCACTAGTCAAGCACCCACTTTGGCTCCTATTCCCACTCCTAGAAATCAAAGTTCAAATGAAACTTCTACTTCATCGTCTAGTGCTTCAAATGAACTTCAAGAGGTCATGAAACAATTGCAAAATTTGGGAAATGAGCTGGTTACACTCAAGAGGAAGCAGGACCAAAGCTTTAGACCTTCTTATCAGCCTCAAGCTCAAACTAATAGGAAACCATACCAGCCCAATAGGCCACCCAATCCATCTGCAAATCAAACCCAAGTAAGGCCTCCCGCCACTAGACCATTTCAGCCCTATAACCTCAATGTTGCATCTACTTCTAAAGCATTAGTGCCAGTGCAAAACAACATAGCTCAAGAGTATGATTAGTGTTTCCCATGCAATGAACCTCACAACCAATCTATGTGCTTCAATGGTGCTTTGAACCAAGCCTTGATGGTGAAAACTACTAGCGTAGAGGGTGAAGTGAGTCAAGAAAAAAATCAGCAACAAGGGACATCTTAGCAAAACACATCTCCAAATGATACCGCACTCGTGAATTGGCAAGCTGAGGATTTTTGTGGCATGAATCAAACAATTTCTTAGAGTATAGCAGCTAACACAAGATCAAAGAAGAGGAATATTGGTGAAGGGAAATCATTGGCTCCAAGTGATCTACAACCTTCCATCACTCCACAAGGTATTGGTAAGAAAAATATAGTTCCAAACATGCAAGGACAGCCCAAACCACCTTCTAAGCAAACTCAAATGCCAGCTGTTGCTGCCCATGCGCAAGAAAGGAATGTGCAGGCTAAAGGACAACAAAGAGATGTTTCATCCCCATTTAGCATCATTGATCAAATGAAGAAGACAAATGTGAATATATCAATGTGTGAATCTTTATCCATCCCAGGCCAAAGAGATCTTCTACAAGCTGCCATGAAGAATTGGTCAAATTCAAACCAGCAGGTCCATATGCAAGAGAATTTCCTCACAAATGTTGCTTAGCCTGAAGGGAATCATGGAGGACAACAAGGTAAAGTTTTTAAGCCCCCTCCATTCTATGTTTCATTAATCATTGGGGATAAACCAATACACAATTGCATGATTGATTATGGGGCAAGTAGTTCTGTCATGCCTAAGAAAATAGCTGGTCAGCTGGGTCTCCAATATGAAGTCATATCCAAGGGGATAGTGTAACTGGATGGGATAGCAGTAGCAATGGTGGGAGTGATTAGAGGTTTGAATCTTACCTTGCATGCATGCCCTAACGTTACTGTTTTGTAAGATATGTCAGTGATAGATTTGCCACCACTCTTTGCCCTATGCTTATCAAGGGATTTCACAGCTAGAATTGGAGGCTACTTATCTACTGACTGGTCACACATGTTGTTCAGAACAAGATATGGTACTAAGGTCACAATCAGATCTGAACCAATTGTAAAATTTCACATTGAGCCTCATACTCCAAGCCGAATCAACGCCAACTGTTCATCATTTGATAAAGAAGATTATCCAAGCACAGATGAAGTTGACACCAAAGTTAGAAGCACCCCAGATTTAACTATTGATGAATGGACAAGATAGGTACATGCTTTTGATCCCTACCAAGAAGTAGAAAAATCTGAGCTAGGAGTCTATTGCATACATGAAGAAAACTAGTCTATTCCTAGCATCACCAAACCAGACCATAAGGATGACAATGAGGTATGGCAGTTATTTTTCGATGGATCAAGGAGTAGGCAAGGTGCAGGAGGAGGAGTTATGCTTGTTTCACCTCAAGGCATCAAATATTATTCAGCTTTCCGTTTCTAGTTTTCTTGTTCAAACAACACGGCTGAATACGAAGCATTGATTCATGGACTTCATTGGGCCAGGAAGAAGGGCATAAAGAACGTGCAGGTGTTTGGAGATAGTGAGATAATCGTCAACCAAGTCAGGGGACAACATGCTACAAAGAATGACCTGCTGAGGAACTACAAGAACAGGGTATGGGACCTCATTGAGGATTTCAAAGCTTTCAACATCATATCCATACCCAGGAAGAAAAATGAAGCCATGGATAGGCTTGCAACAGTTGGAGAAACGTTTGATGTGGTTGACAACATCAGAAGAAAAAAAACACAACCACATATCCATGTGATTGTGATGCCAGCAGTTCCAGATAATAACACAAGCTGACAGGTGTTTGAGAACGATCAACAAATCGTCATTTTTTTGCAAGAAGAGGCTGAATTCTCAGCTAGGAATCAGGACAGACTAGAGCAATAGTATGGGGATCAAGTAGTGTAGTTGTGGAAAAACAAGCTTCCCAAAGGTTTAGTAACATTAGAGTCTATCTTCAACCCTAACGAATAGTTTCGTAAGGAAAAGGTGAACATACAGATCAAGAGAGAAGATTCAGAGCCAATTCTAGTTGGGAAAGGCAAAACACTTCAAATTGATAAAGTGGCCACTGAGCAGGAGAAATCAGACTTCATACAGCTTTTCCAATAATTTCTAGATGTCTTCACTTGGAGCTATGAAGACTTGAGAGGATTCAATCCGAAGTTGGCACAACATACCATAGAATTGGATCCAGATTCTAAGCCCATTAGGCAGAGATAGAGACCAGTCAACCCTCACATTGAGCCTCTAATGAAGAAAGAGCTAAACAATCTAATAGAGGCAAGCATTAGATTCCCGATCAAGCACTCAAGCTGGGTTAAAAACTTGGTTCCGGTCAGAAAGAAGAGTGGAGAAATCAGGTTGTGTGTGGACTTCCGAGACCTAAACAGTGCATCTCTCAAAGACCATTACCCACTTCCTTCAATGGAAAAAATATTACAAGTGGTATCTGGTTCGAAGAGATTCTCTCTCCTAGATTTCTACTCAGGGTATAATAAGATAATGGTGAAAGAAGATGACTAGTTTAAGATGGATTTCACCACCAAATGGGGCACCTATGCCTACAAGAAGATGCCATTTGGGCTATCAAATGCTAGAGACACTTTCCAAAGGGCAATGGATATGGCATTCAAGGGGTTGATCAATAAAATAGTTCTAATATATCTTGATGACATCACTGTATTCTCCAAAAATGCACTAGATCACCTCTTTCATCTGAGGCAAGTATTTTAGAGATGTAGAAAATTTGGGGTATCCTTGAATCCCAAAAAATGCATATTCTTAGCTCACGAGGGAAAACTTCTAGGCCATATTGTTTCAAAGGAGGGGTTGACGATTGACCCAGAAAGAGTTGAAGCAATTCGAGTGTTGCCATTACCAAGTCACAAGAAGGATCTTCAAAGCTTCTTGTAAAGGATCAATTTGTTTGCAGGTTTGTTCCAAACTTTGCAGCTCTCGTAAAGCCAATAATGTTAATGTTGAAGAAGAGCATGGCATTTAAGTGGACATCTGAAGGCAAGGAAAGTTTTGAGGCAATAAAAGAGGCTATATCTCAAGCTCCAACTCTCGTCAATCCAAACTTATCCAAGGACTTCATGCTATATGCCTTCGGTGATGGAGACACCATTTCTACAATCCTGGTATAGAAAAACAAAGAAGGATTAGAACAACCAGTTGCTTTCTTCATTGAAAAGCATGTCCTTGCAGTGATCAGGAGCTTAAAGAAATTCAAGCATCTAATAGCTAGCTTCATGGAATATGACATGGAATATGACATAGAGATCAAGGTCACAAAACCAGTACATGGAAAAGGACTATGTGAACATCTAGCTTTGAGTCGGCAAGTCGAAGCAGGTGATGAAAAAGATACTGTCTTGGTACTACAGGATGGTCAAGAATAGGAAAATGATGATGTGCTCACTCCTTGTTGGACTCAAAATATGATACACTTCCTACATGCAGGCTTATGCCCTCCAGAAATGAGAAAAGAAAAAAGGAGATACTTCAGATTACAAGCCATTCCATATGTGCTTATTGATGGTGTTTTGTTTAAAAAAGACACCAGTGGAGTTCTATTGAGGTGCATTGGGACAGGTCAAATTGAGAGGGTGTTACGAGATTTTCATGATGGAGATTCCGGAGGAAATTTCGACCCACGAGTAATAGCTCTCAAGATAATGAAGGAAGGGTATTATTGGCCGACAATGTTCAGTGACTGTTATACATGGATAAGAAAGTGCAAGAAATGTGCACTCTTCACAGGAAAAGAAAGACTAGCATTTCTTCCATTGCACCCAATTTTGGTTGACCAACCATTTATGCAATGGGGATTGGACTTCATCGGGGTCATCAACCCAAACTCAAGCTAAGGCCACAAGTGGATTCTCACAGCAACGGACTATTTCACCAAGTGGACTGAAGCAGTAGTGCTCAAAGAGGTAAATGAGTCTAACATACTACACTTTTATGAAGGAATAGTGACCAGGTTCGGTGTGTCGGCCACTATCATATCAGATAATGCATTGGCATTCATAGGTTCCAAGATTACAGAATGGGCTGTCAAGAATGAAATCTATTTGAGCACCTCTTCAAATTATTACCCACAGGGTAATGGACAGGCAAAGTCCACAAACAAGAATTTGCTAAGGATCATCAGAAGGACTCTGGATGAAAACCAAAGAACATGGCATACCAAGCTAAAATCAGCATTATGGGCTGACAGGATAACACCAAAGAGGTCTACAGGTAGTTCTCCTTACAAGTTGGTCTATGGGAAAGAGGTAGTATTGCCTATATCATTAGAATTACCTACAGTGGAGCTCATGAAGTAGTTGGAGTTGTTTGAGTTCGAACCAATGGAAGCCAGGTATGAAGAGTTGATGGAATTGGAAGAAATTAGAGAACATGCAGTTCAGACAATTGAGAAAGATCATGCCTTAGTAAAAAGATGGTTTGATAAGAAGGCAAGAGCTAGGACCTTCTAGGAAGGGGATCTAGTTCTGAAATGGGATGTAGATCAAGCAAAACCAGGAAGGCATTCCAAGTTTTGAAAGTAAAATATAAAAGTGGAAAATATAAACAAATAGGAGAATATAGAATATAGAAAAAATGAAATCCTTCATTTCAGGTTTTGAAAGTGCATTGCATGGTCAAAAACCTGACATTTATTACGTCACCAACCGCCTAAGGCACAGGTTGGAGGCGCAAAGCGGAAAATGTCGACATGAAAATGGATGCACCCTGGCATAGGTTAAGGGTGTAGGTAAAAAGATGTCAACATGAAAATGGATGCGCCCTGGCACAAGTAAAAAGATGTCAACAAGAAAATGGATGTGCCCTGGCATAGGTTAAGGGTGCACGTAAAATGATGTCGACATGAAAATGGATGCGCCTTGGCGGAGGTTAAGGGCATAGGTAAGAGGATGTAAACATGAAAATGGATGTGCCCTGGCACAGGTAAAAGGATGTCGACATGAAAATGGATGCGCCCTGGCGCAGGTTAAGGGCATAGGTAAAAGGATTTCGACATGAAAATGGATGCGCCCTGGCGCAGGTTAAGGGCGCAGGTAAAAGGATGTCGACATGAAAATGGATGTGCCTTGGCGTAGGTTAAGGGCACAGGTAATAGGATTTTGACATGAAAATGGATGTACCCTGGCGTAGGTAAAAGGATGTCGACATGAAAATGAATGCGCCTTGACGTAGGTTAAGGGCATAGGTAAAAGGATGTTGACATGAAAATGGATGCGCCCTGGCGCAGGTTAAGGGCGCAGGTAAAAAGATGTCAACATGAAAAATTTTCAGCACCTATGGTGCACGTAAGAGTATGTCGACATAAGGATGGATGCGCCAAGGTGCATCTTTAGGAGGCATAACATTTTGAGCATTGACACTTGACAGAAAGCAAACCCTGATGCAGATATTCAAATGGCCATAACTTTTCATAGGGAGCTTATATTCACACAAGGTTGGAATTTTCAGAAAGCTTACGAGGTCCTCTTTCCAACTACAATATCTGTAATTAGGTGAGAACAAGTTATTTAAAAATGCAAAATACAATTCGCCACTTTTTGGGTTTGCTAGGGTTCTCACCTACCGCCATAATGAGATGAATTAAATACAACCTAGAGGTGGTTGGGGTAGATTTGGAATTCCTCTCTCTTCCCTTTCTCATTCTTATTATAAATTTTAAGGAGGGGCTTCTTTCTAAATGTTGGACATTCTTGTTTTTCCCCTCCCTTCTTCTCTTTGGCAGGTGAATTTGTGGAGTTCAAACTTCCCATCTAAAACTGTAATGCAACTTTGCCTCTTGGCATTTTGTAGTGTATTGTATCAATCTTTGGAGAAAATAATGCATGTATGTGGATGATTCTCAACCTTCTCTGTGTTCATTTGCATCCTCCTGATCTTTCACTGCAAATCTGGTTATCTGTGCATGATCTTGCATTACATTTTAATGGTTTGTGTTTATTGGCAAGATAGATGTTTTTTCATTCCTTGGTGCATCACCTATGTTAGTTTAGGTTTATTTTTATGCATCTTCTTACCTTGTCTCCTTGGAAATTTATATTAGGTTTTTATGTTTGCATCTGAACAGAGGAATAGGAACCGGCCTTCATCTAGAGAGCTTTTCTGATTTCGCAAGGTCCGACACTTGGGAAAAGCTCCATGTTATGCAATCGCATTGAGAGTCTGAACCCATCAAGTTGTAGACATTCAGGGGTGTGATTCGCCATCAACAGATACTCCTCATGAACTTTGCATGAAGGTTCATACAAAGAAATCCATCTCATCTCAACATCCTTCAGAAGTTTTTTTCCATATGTAATTCCAATTGCAAATTCCTGGAACTCAAGAAATCGATTTGGGTTACTTGCCATATAGGCATGAAGTTATTTTATAAGGTCTTCTACTTTACCAACATTTTCTTAATTGCTTACCATTTTATATGCTAAATTCATTCTATGAGCCATATAGTGAATTGGTAGCATATATGGGGCCATTGCTGTTTGCATTCTAAACCACAAACCTGTTTGGTGACCTTGCATGAATGATGCACCATCTGCTCCAACGCATACTAACTTGATAACAATTTCATAATCAATCATTCCAACAATATATTTCAAATGAGAAACAACTATTTTATGTAGGTTTTTGGCATTACAATTTTCAACCATTTTCATAACACCCAACAGATGAGGTGTCCTTATATGATTTTCTAAAGTATAGATGTGGATACATACCCATGCAGTGTTGTTGACTGTTGTCACTTCATCGATTGAAAGAGAGATAAACTTTTCCTTTTTACATTCTCTTTCAAATCTTCTTTCTCTATCATTGAAAGGAATTTTTCCAATTCCCATGCACTACTGTCAGAACAATGATGCTGAGGAATGTTGTGCATTCCATTATATTGATACAAAAATTTGAAATTGAGGAAATCTGAAATCGGTCTTCCTTTCTTTAGTATGTGAAATAAAGTAGAGAAATGTATGATTTTCACATGTAGATTTGTTTGATTCATCTTACCAATTTGCAATGTGACCATTCCTCCCTTTTCCACGAGATGTATACATTTTTTTCTACTTTGCTTCATACTCTGCCGTGTATTTAACATGCATACATTATTTTTCATTTTTCCACATGTGTGTTTTGATTTTCTGGCCATCCTCCCCCATTACAATCAAATATTATTTTCCACAATATTTTCTATAGTGTCCGCCTTTAGTTACATTTTTTGCTACTTTCCCAATTTCCACGTACATATTGTAATGTACATTTAGATGGTATCTCTTTTGAATTAGATGGTTGTACAAGTTCGATAAATTAAAATTTGGTAGCCCAATCAAACTTGTAAATCCTTCCAATTGTCCGCATATTCTTGTTCCTTTTCAATGTTTAACTTTTTTGAGTAGAATTTTAAGCATTATCATAATCACCTGGTTTCCTCTTTCGTGAAGAAAAATTTGAATTTGATTTTTTGTTCCATTTTGCTATGTATTTTCATGTGCGATATCTTGAACATGTGGCATGGTATCATCATAGGTGTGATTTGGTTGATACAATGCATAATGCATGTCCACCTCAATATTACCTTTCACACGGTCTATACTCTAATTCATTCCAGCAGAAGCTATATGGGTGCTGGTGGTTGTATCTATAACAACAAAGTTTCCAAAATACTTGAACATGGACTTCTGAGATTTCTTAGTTACTTTTTGGGTCTTCTCATTCTGAGCACTAGGACCTTCCATTTTTATGAACTGAATCATTCATAGGATTGTGACGTGCATCAGATAAGGTATGTGTTGCATGTCATATAAATGGTGTCGTGTGTCAGGAAATACACTAAGTCATGCATCAAATAAAACTGAGTTACGTGTCACCAAATACAAAAAGTCACGCGTCAAAGAAAACTAAGTCACACGTCAGCAAATACACAAAGTCGCGCGTCATAAAATACACTAATCCATGTGTCAGAGATAACCGAGTAACAAATTAGCAAATACATAAAGTCGTGCATAAGAGAAAACTGATTTGCGTATCAAAAAATGTACTAAGTCACACGTTAGAGAAAATTGAGTCATGCGTAAGAGAAAACTAAGTCATGCATCAACAAATACACTAAGTCATGCATCAAAGAGAACTAAGTCACATGTCAGGAAATACACAAAATCGTGCATAAGAGAAAACTGAGTTGCGCTTCAGCAAATGCACTAAGTTGCACGCTGGAGAAAATTGATTCGTGCGTTAACAAATACATAAAGTCGCACGTAAGAGAAAACTGAGTCGCACATCAGAAATTGCACTAAGTCACATGTCAGAGAAAAATGAGTCATGCGTCAGTACATACACAAAGTCACGCATTATAGAAAACTGAGTCGCACGTCTACAATTACACTAAGTTGTGTGTCAGTAAATATCTCCTTTTCACCCATCTAAAGAAAACCTTTGTCGTGTGTCAGTAAATGTAATAAGTTGCACGTCAACAACAATCCTTGTCATGAATCAAAGAAAAAATCTATCATTTTTCAGCAAATATTATAACTCACGCATCAACAACACCTTTTTCCTGACTAGAAAATTCTAACAGTAAACAAATCTGTACTGTGCACTGGTGCTTAGAAGTTAGAGTATGAAAGTTCATGGTATTGGTAAGGTACTGGTAGTAGTATACTACCTAGCGAATCACCTAGGTTTTTATAGGAGATGTTTTCAAATGTAGGTGAATCCTACCCCTAAAAAAAATATACTATAAATTTTAGGCGAACAGGACACTGACCTACTCCGAAAAAATTGCCTTTTCAAATTTTCCTAAAATGAAATTTTTGCCATATTACAAATATTCGCCACTAAGATTATCCCTGAGCATGAGATAAGAGCATCCATAATTTTGAATTTTTTTTCTTTTTTTTTTCTTTTTTGATGGGGGAGAGATGGGTATAGTTAGGTAGACTACTTAGGAGGGGATAATGATTGTATAAGTGACACCCCTGGACCCTTAGTGTGGTTCTAATAGGTAAATAAGAAGGTGATAAGTGTAATGATATCAGAGTTCTCACTAAATAGGGAGAACCTATCCATAAGGAAAATGCTATGGACAAAGTCGTGGTACCCATATTTAAGGTCATATTTAGGAAGTGAC